>JBBPCV010778497.1:0-10627 GCA_037974505.1 Plocamopherus tilesii
CTCTCTCTCTCTCTCTCTCTCTCTCTCTCTCTCTCTCTCTCTCTCTCTCTCTCTCTTTCTTTCTTTCTCTCTCTCTCCCCGCCCCCACGTCTTTCTCTATCGTACCATGCCAACTACTCCACTACAACTAAAACAGCAACCGACCATCTTGGTCCTGTGACGTCATGTCCCGTCAAGCAGACAATCTATCAGCCGGACAGCACCGATTGACCTCGACACTTCATGAATAAATTTCCTGGCTGATGCTTGGCTCTGTTTCCGGTTCCGTTCCAAAATGATTAAAGTTCGAATTAAATCCCAAACACTGTTTACTATCGATGTGCCCCCCGACCGGATGGCGGCAAGGAAATCCTTCGACAGGTTGGAGTGCGTTGGTACCCGGATGTCTTTCCACTTCCAATTTCAAAACTGTCAGGGATTGAAACAGGATAAAGAATTCAAACAACCTAACCGTCGTACTTATACCTATCTCCGTACTTGTCTAATTTCCCTTGAATAAAGGCAAGGGAAATGTCCGACACTTGAATTTTCATATTCTTTAATTTTTTAACACTCTGTCAAATTCCGTTGTTACTTATTGGTTTCTATCCGCTCCACTTCGTCATTATTTACGGTGTCGATCCCTGATACCCCTAGTATCTCATAAGTTTAGCATGGCTCAAATCCCTCGTATTCCTGTAAGATGCATTCGTTTTCTTTGTAACGGCTTTTGTTGTTTGTCTGAGATGTATAAGACGTATTACTCTCGGAACTTGCACTCTAGCCGGAGAGCCAAGGATAACCCAGAGAAGTGCAAAAAGAAAAAAAAAAGACTTAGAGCCAAATGATGCAATTAGTATTGTTAAATCTTCAAATGTCACTTGGATCTATACGTAGTCTATATACTATAAACTATTGGTAACGTCTTGCCCTTCTTGGTTTCGAAAAGAGTAGAATCTTTCCGACAACCCTTATGAAAGGAATTATTTTCCTGTTTTATGTGAAACTTTGAAATCTGACCCTGTATGCAATTTGCAAACAAATGATTTCACAAATACACAGCCTGTGTTAATTGCGTGGTGACTGGTTACCTATAGCAATAAAATCAATATCGCTAGTGTGGGGTGTTGCAATTCGGACAGTGTGACAATTCTGACACCTTACCACACCTACTCCTCTTTTTTGAGCTTGATAGCCAATAAGAATTTAGGCATCGTTCTAGGTTATGATGTCAACACAACCGGAAAAGCTTGCTTAATAAATTGAGCCGATCACAGACTATGCATGTGTCATCAAATCAAATATATCGTTTCTTAAAAACACCGTCTCGGCCGAAGGCTTGCTGCAAGTTGTAACCGCCGCTTTCGTTTGAATCCAAGGCAACTTGCTATCGTGTGTGTGTGTGTATATATGTGTGTGTGTGTGTGTGTGTGTTTGTGTGTGTGTTTGTCACAAAGGGTATCTCAATTGCAACAATGGATGTCGTAATTGCAACTAGCGGTGTAGTAATTGTTAAATACGGTGTCAGAATTGTAACACACTGTGTCGGAGTTGTCACACCTATATATGAAGCCGTAAAATAATCACCAATACACAATAAATTGTGAGAATAGACGAGTCCACCATTTAAAACATCTGCTCAATAGTGTTACCAATACTTGCAATAGCTATTTCCATACTTTTGTTGGTGTGCGACCATTGACACTTGCTGAACTGGAGAGCTTGCAAGTTTGGTGTCGGAATTGCAACACCCTACACTAGTTGAAAGCTGCTGGAAATTATTCGGACACATCCTAAGACGACACAAAGACATACCGTCCAACAAATCTATGGAACTATATTTCACAAAAGTTGGCAATCAATTCAAAGGAAGACCATTAACAACACTTCCAATAGTGCTAAAAAAAGAACTGTCCTTTCTCAACTCCAACGTATCTCCAAAGACGAAGAGCGATTTAAATCATCTAAGATCGCTAGTACAAGACCGAAAGCGCTGGAGAGCCATGATAACAAAGATTGTGAAGGATAACTGAGGCGTCTTCTTCTGACGATTCGGACGCGAAAAGCCTTTAAATCATGTAAGTCAGTTAGTATCAAATACAACAGAAGTTGATAAAGATTATAATACAATTGTTTTATGATGACTTCAAACGATCCTCATTGATCAAAGAAGAACGGGTGAATGGTTTGATGTAAAGACTGACTTAAAACAGGCGTGCAATATATCAGATCTAATAATTAATAACTACATAAAAGGGAAACTGCTGGAGTCGTTCAGTTATTACTAAGATTTTGCAACCATATTCGACGATCTTGAATTTGCAATTGATGTGGCCCTTCTGTCTTCAGCAAAGACACTTATACAACAAAAAACAACAAAAGAGGTCATTTGGCATTTCCCTGTAAATGCATTTCTGAATGAATAACGAGACATTCATCATGAGGTTTGAAATGCATTTTGAGGCGTTCCTATATTTGGTTTATGACAGAATATTTCATGAACATTTCAAATTTGACCTTTACACCTCGATCTGCTTTATTTGATTAATTAAACGTCTTAACGTTAATATGATATTTTATTTTAATTAATGTTCATTCTTTTATAGGTTATGGTGTTTGTTTTGGTTTTAGGGTAATCTGAATAATGTGTTGGTAGCTTTAATTAGTTTAAACAATATCTCTTCATAATGTTCCTTTTTAAATCTTCTATCAAACCTCTCAATTTCCAGTTATGAAAATCAAACATGAAAAATTAATGTTAGAATGTTGTTGATATTTGTTAAGTGTGATTTTGGCTTTCAGAATGAAGTTTACAATAATTCAAGGATCATCAATTGGAAAACAAAACAATTTTTCCATCAGTTTTCTTGAGTATTTGGATTTTTTTCTTACTCAAGTGTGCACGGACACTCATATAACTTATGTATGGATGGAGACGTAAAGCTAATTTTTCTGCATGTCTATTGAAATTTACACATGAATATTAAGCTACAAACTTGACAAAGTTTATAGGGCTTTTTCTCTGAGATTTTTTTTTCTTTTTTTTTTTCAGTCGATACGATAATGATTTGTTCTGCAAGCCTGTTAAAATGTAAAAGTTTACAGGCTACAAAAAATGCCGTAGATAAGCATATTATGAGATTAAAAAATATTAATAATATTGCCATATTTTACAAGGACTAAACAACAAACACAAAAAAATAATAATGAAAATGGTAGTTATTCACTATGTCCACTATATTCCGTAATCAGAATGTTCTAGGGTGACATGAATACAAACTACCTACATTAAAATGTCAAGATTGTAATGTAAATTAGTGGGCACCATTGTCTTGTGCGACTATATTTCCGAATGAATTCTTGGACATTGAACCAATACATGTGTCGCTATGTCTTTATAGTTAATATAAAATGCTATGTCTTTATAATTAATATAATAAATTGCATTGGACAAAAATATAAAGCTTTATTTTTAACTCTTTGTTCTTTACCTCTTGTATAGTTACAGTTTACTAGTATAGTTGTTGGTTGCAAGTCACATCTTTCTCTTCTTTTTCACCGATTTGGTTTTGATTGTGTGGACCCCTTAAACACTCTCAATATTCTAGGACCTTGTGAATAATCGTTGATGTTAATGTTACATTTTAGGAATATGAGTAGATCATTCTCATTCGCTCGGTGTTGGTCTTTCCCATGCAGCTTGTTATCTATAACTATAATATAACACCTAAGTATTTTGTATTACATTTGTAATTTTTAAAGCCTTGGTTGTACTGGTGATAGTTTGATTCTGAAAGTTCCTGTTTATTTTATATCTAAAGATGGCCTACATGGCATTTTTCTAGGCGATTCCACTTTCCAGTCTCTCTCCCCTTGTTCCCATTGGAATAAATCAAATATAGGAAAATATTGAATTAATTGATTAAAGCAATTAATGGCCAAGCAGTAGTACCACTTGGAAGCATTCAAAATGGATACAGTACATGTATAACCATACGAGATCTGGTGCTCTTCGATAGTAGATAGTCATTTCTGTTGTATTCATAGTTCCCTAGTATTTTCAGATTTTGGAATAAACCTCGTTAGAATATTTTAAACAGAAACAACAACATTGACACCTAACATATAGTATTCTAGTTACTTTTCGATGCGTTTACAAGAATGCTCAGTTTTAACTGAGTTCGTAAGCTATTTATGGAGAAGAAAAAGGAGAATTTAAAGCGCAATGACACCTGAATTTCCTCGTTTAACAAGCAGGGCTACTAGATCTAGATCCAAAGCCCATAACTTTGAAAAAAAAAACCCGTCAAAAACACAACTACAATAAAACATATAGATCAGATGAAGACACACATTATTCACTGCTATTATTATTATTATACCTAGCTATACACACCTTTATTATGATACGCAAACACACACTTCAGCATACATACACACAAACCCTTACACACTCCAAAATGAGAACGTCGTTGGAAAACGCCTAAAGCATTGAAGAGTTACAATGCTGTATTCGAGACACCACCAGTAATCGTGTCATATTTATGTTACTCTCGTGAGGGTTATGATATTCATGGATGTCTCCAGTAAGAAACTTTATTCACATGAAAAAGTAGAACTTATTTTGACTTAAGTCACACTGATTTCCTCTACCAGTGGATGTATAATTCCACAACTGATCTATTTAAAGAATGTGGACGACACTGATTACGAATATCTAGTTTGTTTCAAGTTTCGATATCGAATATTTCTCTTTCCACCCCACCAACTTTTAGGCAAAAGAACGCCATTATCGTTGTCTGTTGACGTCGATGTTGTTCAAGACCCCTTAGTTTTCGATAACATATGTTGACTTGATGGGTATGCTTGTTATAAAATTATCCTTGTAATTATGAATAACCAATTTGTTTTCCAAGCTCCCTTTATTGATATTCAATTCCAACAAACGGATGTTTATACCTGACCGGTAGCGGAAACGTGGTTTTGCAACAAACAAGGAAGACGTTTCCTGTTTAGCCTGCTCCTTTTGATTTCTTGTTTCCGCTTGTTATTATATTCCCAAATCTAGACTAGTGTTTCTAGATCTAGGCTCCATGGAAATTTATAACTTTATCTTTATTTAGAGTAAATCTTCCTCTTCATGATGGCCGTAATAATTGAATTGTAAAAATATTGTTGATTCTAGAGGTCCAAATTCGTACACATTTTACGTAGCAGCATGCATTCCTCTTAGTCAGGTAGATCTAGATTCTAGATATAATTTTAAGTAGATATCTGATATCTAGATCTAGCTCTTAGATCTAGATTCTATATAAAATAAGTTTACGCAGACCCAGATCATAGATCTAGTTAACACTGACACTTAAGTTTACTAAGTATTCTCTCACTCTAATCATGTTGACGCACCTCGAGAGCCTTGTGTTGCTGCTAGCAGTTAGAGCTAAATAGTTCTGAATTTCAACTGGTTCTAATTCATTGCTATCCCAGTTGTGGTATTTTCCACACATTATTTATATGGTTGTGTCTAAAAGTAAAGCTCTAGATGAACAAGATAATTTTTGTTGAACTAATTTTGGTGTTCTTTCGGTTTAGCTGCAATCTTGAGTTCTTACCGATTCATGTGTTTTTCATTTATAAATGAGCTGAGGACGTTGGAAGTTGAGCACCAGTCAGATCAGAAGATTTGATTTTAATTTATTATTTTTAATTATTATTATTATTATGAGGCCTTTTGCGTCAATGCTGACGATCTTTTAGCAATGGAATTGCTACGCCTGGGCTAGTATTCTAAGAGAAGTGTGGGTGCCCAGCCACAATCTTATTCCCTCGGATCGTCGCCTCTTCTGATTGAATATATAATAAACTTATGTTTTTAATTAAGAAAAAAAATTAGGGTCAGGGTCAAGGCTAGATGCTTGTTCGGTAGCAGGTACTCACCAGTGGGTACCCACTAGAGGAATGGAAGTAGAGCGGACGGTCTGTTCGGTAGAGTGGGACAGAGTGGAACAAAGCGGTCGCTGTTTTCTAAAGAAACATGGCTGTGCCCTTTTGTCCACCGGTTGGATTTGAATAAATATTTTTTTTAAATGGCCAAATAGCTTGTTGAAGCGCCAATTCTCAATCCCTTTTTTTTTTTACATACACTCGACATTTTTTAAAATGTACATAGCATAATATTGCCTCTTTTCGATTTTCCTGTAATGCACACAGCTATATAAATCTCACCGCACTAACTGCCGCCATGTTGTAGTTTTGCAGACTGGTCAGAGTGGAACAAAACTGTTCAGTAGGATCGTCCACTCTACTTCCGTGCCACTGGTGGGTACCTGCTACCGAACATGCCTTAGAGTTGGTCTTGTTTGCACATTTGTGATGAAAACCGAAAAAGTAGAATAAAGTTCTTGTGTACGTTTCTCCACATGAGTTTTCTTGCTAAATAGGGGCTGTAAAAAAAATTTAGCTTCTTCAGCAATGTATGCCGGTTAAGAACGTCTGCGAGGGATATTGTTTTTTTTTTAATTCTTTTAGATAATATTGATGAACAGAACAATTCTGTCTTAATCTAGATATAAAAGGTATTTGCATTTTCAATTAATTTTGGGGTGGAAAAAACATTGTCTGCTATTGTTATTCTCATCAGTTTTCAGCCAGTTCAATCGAGATTCAATACAAAGCTCATCGTTAAAAACTTTGAAAAATTTATTTCTTCCTGCCAATCATAGATTGCCGCTAAAGATAAAGGTTATTATAACTAGGATTCATAAGTTTAAAGCTAGAATCTAGATCTAGTCTTACTATGATTGCCTAAATTTTATACTTCACATCATCTTTAAAACATTTTTTATGCATCATCTCTTCAATAGAATCTAATTTTTGAAACATGAAATCTGCCTAAATGGTGTCTTGCACGCACCAACCAATTCTGCTTATATTTGTCAGTAAAAACCCCAGACATGTCATTACCAGAAGGAAATAGTCAAAAAGTTCAACTTTGCCAATAGAATATATATATATATATAATATTTCTCTTTCATGATGCTGTGTCTACTGATTTAATACAACATAGAAAGGATTCTATTTGGACGTCTAGTGGCTTTTCTTTCTTTTTTCTTTTTTTTAACCATACTTGGCTGCTTTTTACCCAATACCATCAATCATGTTGTTGAAAGTAGAAAGATAGAAACGTGTGATGAAATCTTTTACTTTAGCATCGTTACCATGTCCTTACCACTATCATCTTTTTCAGTTTTATAATATAAATGAGATGGGAAGTCGAGTATTAGTGAGTTCAGAAGCTGACACCAAGGTCTGCTGGCTAATATCAAGATTTGATTATTGCTGCCTTTTTAATTGCAATAGAATTGGGACGAAATAGTTATTGTGGTTGTTTCTTTATTTGATTAATTGCATTGAATAGGTGTGGAAGTGGTATATATTAAATTTTTTATAGAAAAATAAAGTCTTAAGGACAAATTTCTGTGTATTTTCAACCAATTTGGCTGAAACACAGACCAGATAGAGCAATAAATTGATATTCCCATTGATATTAAACAGCAATCGAGGTTCGATACCTAGCTCCTCATAAAAGAAACTTTGACAAATTCACTAGTTCCTGCCAGTCACTGAACAACGCTAAAGTAAAAGGTTACTGACAGAACTATGATTTGTGAAAACATAAATTCACATGATCTCTTCATTATATTATGTTTACACAACAAAAGCAAGGATATTGATATGAATTCCAGGTTGACTTGAACATGAATTAAATGGAGGTGAGAATCATAAAACTAAAACATGTTAATCTGCCAGAAATAATGCCAACAAGAGATAATATTTATGAAAACAAATTAATAGCCGTTGCAGCACACGTGGCTTTCAATGTTTAAGTTATGTTTATACACCATTCCTTGAGGTTATACCCATTAGCTTGCATTTCCATTATCATTGCTTTGTAACTAACACTATAATCAAAAATCGGGTAATCTTTTACTTTAGTGTCATTCCGAAGGTGACTTAGTGTCATTCCCTAGTCCTCACCTATTGTTGTGTTTTTCGTTTATAAAAGAGGTTGGGTCATCAGTAGTCGAGCATCTGTGAGATCGAAAGCTGCATGTATGTACCAATGTTAACAAGCTTTGCATTATATATTATGAGTTTAAAATTAGCTTAAAAACTTTACTAAACAAAAGATTTTGATGACACAGCTTTCTAATTAGGCACAACCATGTGTATGTATGCAAACTATACATTAAATGAACAAAAAAATCAGATTTGAAATTCAGAACTGCTTCTTTAATTGGAGAACCTGTCATCTGTTGCAAATTCTCATCACTGAAATTAAATAAAAATGATGATTCAGTCTCTTTATCATTTAAATGGTCTTTAAACTTTTAAGACACCCTGTGTAGGCCTCTATAAGACAGGACATGACTGAGTTTAGATAATCATCATGTTCCTGAAACATCCAATACAAACAAGATATGATCAAAGTTGAAAGCCTTCCATCTCTTGACGGACATTTATTTTACATTTACAACACATGTTGAATGGTATGTAAATTAGTCATATATAGTATATATATATATATGGTGTCTACATCATTTTAAAGTCAGAATAAATCCATCTGGCATGGTGTGTACTCTGTTCATGTAATTAAAGATGTATGCCCTAAACCAATGACAGTTAATGCCATATTGAGCTATTTCACAGGGGGATGGAGGATGGTATACAGTAAAATTCATACCTTGGCTTAAAGTGCATTGTAAGTGAGAACTTACTGCAGTTTAGCAGGATTCAGTGTAGTTAGATTTGATCACTTTGTATCATGTGTAAGAGACACTCTGTATTTACCTTTAAGCTCCTGGCCTGTGAGTCTGAGGTTGGTTAGCTAGTGGCTCTCCTTGCTGGGCCTAGTTTATAACTAGCATCCCATTGCTCCTGGGCAGTAAATGATGGAAGTAATGTGCAGGGTCCTTTGTCTTTTGTCTAGCCTTGCATCTATCATCCATTCAGCAATGATTTTCAATATCATTTTCCTGGCCATTTTTAACACCAATGGAATCAATTTCCCCTTTACTTCCATTTCCAGGGTTGTCTAAAAAGGGACGTGATTCAATGATAATAATTAAAAATATTATAAGTAAATGTGTGCCTCATAAATACTGAATATGTCAATCTCACTTTAAACCAACGTTTTTTTGTTTCTTTTTCAGTTTCAGTCCGAAGGTCTTGACATGTTTAATGTGTTACTATGTCAGACATAATTTTTGTTGTTTTTTTTTCACTGTTTTGAAATGTTTCTCTGTTTTTAAATTTTATTCATTCGAGCACTGTGGTGTAGCTGCTGTAGAAAATCTGTCATGAACAAAGAATCGAAGACCTTGAAGAGGCAAAAAAATTATAAATGTGTACAAACATATTGAGACATAATGATCAGAAATTGTATATGTTTGTAGTAATGCAGTTATTTTGTGACATTCTGAAGCAGCAAGTTTTCAATGATTTTGTTTTCAGAGCAAATGATTGTAGAAAACGTGCAGACACTGGTTGAGCACGCAACTCGGACTCAGGAAACGACAAGAAGAATGTCGCTAGTAGACTTAGGAAAGCGTCTGCTAGAGATGTCTAAGAGAGGGGATACAGATGCTGTGCGTGCACTGATGTCAAACGGGGCCCCATTCACAACAGACTGGGTATATCTTATGTTAGATTCAGATTATAATGTTAATCAAACAGTTGCTGTCCAATTAGAAAATTATTTAAGAAAAAATTTAGAATTAAGAAAAAAAAAATGTTTTAACTTTTTTGCTACCTGTCTTGAAAACCTGTTTCATTATTTTTCTTCCAAACTCATGAAAATAAAACCTTCCATTTTAAGTCTTGCATGAAAATGGCATGATAAGATAAAACAAATGTGCTTATCTTCAAAATTTGTTTCTTTTTCATGTTGGCAAAGCTTGGTACATCCCCGTTGCATTTTGCTGCACAGCATGGACATCAAGATACGGCTGAAGTTCTGTTAAGAGCAGGTATCAGCCGAGACGCCCGCACAAAAGTGGACCGAACACCTCTCCATGTAGCCTCACAGGAAGGTCATGCAACTATTGTGCAGCTTTTGTTGCAGAGTAATGCTGATATTGATGCCAAAGATATGGTATGAAGTCATTCAAACAAATTTTCACTCATGCGTGAATGATATGTATTGGTTTTGAAAAAAGAATAAAAGAAGAGACTATTTACATGTAGTTTTGTAATAAAGCATGTTCATTTGTGCTGAGGAAGTCCTAAATACCTCTATAATGACATATGATGGCATTGTAAGAGCCCAAGAACTTGCTTCGATTATATATGCATTTATATGAAATATTCCAGAGACCTAGCTTCTTCAACCCAAAAGATAAAAGTTCTTTCCAGATTAAGACAACAAAGAACTAAAATTATTTTTAGGCTTCAATAGTTAACAAATAAAGTTGAAGATTAAGATCAATAATTTTGTGTATTTTGGCTTATTGAACTACTTGTTTCTTTCGATCCATTAATTGTTAATAATGAGTAAATTATTACTGCATGTATCATCCTGGTCAGGAATTTATATTATATCATAACTGGTGACAGCAGAAGGGGAAGCTCATATGAAGAAAAAATCATA
>JBBPCV010778607.1:0-10627 GCA_037974505.1 Plocamopherus tilesii
TATTATTATTATTATTATTATTATTATTATTATTATTATTATTATTATTATATTATTATTATTATTATTATTATTATGATTATTATTATTAGTTGGTCGTCTGTCATTTGCTTTGAGGTCCGGTTTGTCACTAAGACAGATTAATTGATGGTCTGTCTGTCTGTATGTCTGTCAAAAGAAAAAAAAGCCATACCTAAACAACAGTTAGTCAAATAATACCATACAGAAAATAAAACATAATTATGTTCAAATTATGCATTACATAATTTACTGGGCACTTGGCTTGATATTATTTAAATGTGAAAGCACACAGATATGTATGTGAATGACGAAAACAAATTTATATGTCCATTATAATATAATAATATTAAAGAAACAAATTTTATGGGCTACTTATATATTATTTAAAATAGTTATTGAGTAGATATTGTTAAGATTTGAAATACGCAACAAAGACAGATGCTTAAATATTTCCTCTTCTACATGTACAGAACCTTGGTAGTCTTCTTAACAGCTTACAGACACAGGTGACAGCCACTCTTACTCATTAGAAAACTTAGAAAGAGAAGCACTTGTTTTCAAAACATATTAGAAAAAAAAATCTTGGAGATTCTATTTTTTTCTCTTTTCCTCTCAACACAAAATGTTTCCTTCTGAATAATTTTTCATGGGAATAATCCTATTTCTCAAATTTGTAAATATAATGTACCAGGTGGAGGTGACTTATTACATGATTAACAGCAAACCACATATGATAAAAACCATCTACTGTGTGGTGGATTTTCTTTTCTGTTTTTTAAATACAATTTTTAGTTGGGTTTTCTCAAGTGATACATTGTCATTTTGTTTATTCAGAGTGAAAATGGTCAAGGGAGATACAGACTGTTTGCAATGTTTGTTTTCAACAAAAGCATTGCAATGATCCTCTTATGCATCAAACGTCCTCATCTTGAATTGACCATGAAGCTTCAGGGGTAATATCCTGGCTTTCCAAATGATCTCCTAGAGCAAATCTTCTTTCTTCAATTGCCTGAAAAAGATTAATAGTGGAGTGTGATGGAGTTAAAAGGTAAACCACAAAAAGTGATATGACAATTACTATATTATATTGACAATTACTCCATGATATTGACAATTACTCAATATTGACAATTACTCCATGATAAGACAATTACTACATAATATTGATAATTACTACATACACTAAAGTAGAATCATCATGAAACACAAATTCAGGGAGGCTTTCTAAATATGTTTGCATCATCAAGAATGAGTTTCAAAAAGAATTCCATTAAACTATTTGGGGTGAGTCTAAACATTTGGTGCTCAAAGTGAAGACAGGTGGTGACAAGGCCTTTACCATCACAAAGACAAATGCAGTCACCACTGTCAGTGGTTCAACTTGACGGTGAACTATGGGTGAAAGATTAAGGATCTAATATAGAGGGCAGGATGTGGGATGTAAAAACCACACTTTGTTAGAGGATAGTATGTAATACATAGTGGAATCCAATAAAATTTAACTTGCTTTAGATAAACTTTCAGTAGGAAGTATTGAATCTTAGTCATATTTTTAAAATGTTCCCCTTATTTAACGTAGATCCAGTGCAGAAAGCATAAATCCAGAGTTAAGTGACAGATAACAGTTATGATCTAGGCCGAATTTAACCTTGTTAGCCCTTGCAGCTGTGCAATGTGCCCATCGAAGTGATATAGTGGGAGAGAGAGTGTTCATAAATGACAGTCTTTTGACAAATCCTCAAATAAACATAAACCTCACTTAAGAGAATTTATCTTAGTGGATTCCATTGTAGTGACGTGGAGTTATAAGACTTGAAACTGTGACAAACAATTGTTAAATATTAATTGAAAGAGCATTATTCGAACATTCTCAAAATTTCATTTCATGTAAAAAGGTGTCATTTTACATCGTTCAAAGATAAGAAAGAATATAGAATGCCTATAGATAGAAATACTCAGTCCTATTGAGATGGTAAACCTTGCAATGAATAGGAAGAAAAATATGTCAACTTCTATGTATAAATAGAATTTTGATTATTAACATATGTGAGTAAAATCGAGTCCACTGCATTTTGATTTAGAAAAAAAAAAGCCACTTGCAGTTATAATTCTTTTGTATTATATCAAAACACGATAAATGAGCTTTTCCATCCTTAAAAAATCAATGGTAGGATTTACTAACTTACTTCTTCATAAAGTTATTTCTTTTTTATTATTTCTGAGGAACAATGACATACTGAAGTGGACGAAATCAATAACATTATTTCAATTAAATATGACCATGAAACAAAGATGACATGACTGCATGTGTATTTATTACAAAAGTTACCTCAAGATGTGCTGAACAATAGAAATTTAAATGTATAACATTGATATCTAAATACTAGTTAGTTTCTTTTTGGCGTGTTGACAAGACTACTCATTTAACTGATCTCCGTTTTCTACCCCATCCTACATATAATAATCTATCATAATGTAGACAAAATAAAAACTGATTACAAATTTGTTCTTACCTTTTTCAAAATACTCGCTACTGAAGGCATAGAACTCTTCATCTCCTTCTTCACATCCTTCATGAGTGATGGCCCTGGAACTGCCACTGACTTCAGTTGACTCTTCTGTTTGACCAGCATGCTGGCTTCTAGGGAAAATGGTGCACATTTTGAAGGTCTTTTTCCTGGTTCTTCACTTGAAACAGGATGGGAAGGCCATAAAGATTTATCTTTTCTTTCCATATTTCTAGAGTCATTTTTATCACCTGACTTCCGGAAAAAGTGAGGCTCTTGAGGTGGAGGCATAATTGGTTCTTGATTTTTATTTGCTTTGCCCTGATCATGGTTCCTCTTTTGATGGTTTTTGTTGTGGTGATTTTGATTCAATTGTTTTTGTTGATGAGACTGTGAAACCAAAGAATTTGGTTTCATCGTCTTAACACCTAAAATGCTAGGGTGAAAACTACTTTTATCTGTTCCTGTCATTACTTCACTAGAAGACAAATTCATTACATTATATTCCATGTTCTTGTCAGCGGTCAACATGGTGCTATTTCGAGTTTCCTTGCTCATATTTTTACTTTTAGCATCTGTGACAAAATGGAAGTCATCAAATAAGAAAAAGCTTTCCCTTACACCTTCATTGCTGATTCTATGTACTTGAGGTGCCTTTTTTACATTTGAAGGAAGGCTATAAGCCACTGATGTTTTTATATTAGGTATTCCACCAGAAGCACCCCCACTTCCTTTGCTTTTCTTTCTGCTCCTAGTTCTATTATCAGCACAAACTAATTCTAATGAGTCATTAGACTCAGCATCATCTGACAAGGTCATGCTAAGACTGTCTGCAGAAAAGTCTGTATGGATGGAAGACTCAGAATCAGAGTTAGAATGGGCATCACTTTGCAGATCTGCCTCACTCTGATAACCTGGGCCATGCAAACTAATGCTCCTTTCTTGCTTGGATAAGGCATTTGCCTTAGATTCATTAGATGAATCCATACATAACTGTCTGTTTGAAGCAGCATTGGCACCAGTATCTTCATCTTCTATGTAAGAGTCTCTGTTCTGTGGAAGAGAAGCTTTTTCTTCCTCAACAATGATTGCTTTATTTTCCTCATTGATGGCTGATTTTTTCAGAAGTTCAGGCAAAAAAGAAGACGTTTTCTTCTCTACATCATATCCATTGCCTTCTATTGATCTATCTCCCATTCCACTCTGAGAACTACTTACATTTTCTGCTTCATTCATCACATAACTTGAGCCAGTCTTCTTTTCCATTTCAGTGATATTCTCACTGAAGGGACTGCTCTTTGCTTCACTTTGTAAAAGTGCAGGATCCTCATTCTTTGGTGAAGAATTTAAAGAAGAAGCCTCTGTTATTGGATCATATTTGATGTCATTAATATCTTCCTGTACCTCAGATTTAACAAGACTTAATGAGGGTATTCTTCCATGGCTTCTGTTGTCGGAAAAAATCTGGGAGTCTAGATGCAGAGATTTAGTCGTGTTCTTGATCAATGAATGTTTTTTATGAGGGAAATATGATTGTAAAGAGAGTTGACTGTGTTGTATGAAATTCTCATCCTTTGTACTATTGGCTGGATCAAGGGGTTCATTTCTATTAGCTTGTGATTGTTCTTCAGCCACCTCATTTTGCTTTTTTCTTTGAGCACCCATGGGAGTGCCAAGTTGAGTCAATCTGTCAGAGTTTCCTGAAGGACGATCAAAGTTCACAGACTGAGAAGACATTGACAAGTTCTGTATATTTTGTGGTTTTGGTGGTTTTCTAGGCTTGTCAAGTGACCGTCTCAAGGGAAGTAACCTGTCTGTTTCATTTAAGGACTGAGCCATGGGCTTTTCTTTGATTAGAGTTTTATTTCTGGGTGATGGCAAATACCTTTGAATAAGTGTCTCAAGTTCTTTATCATCATGAGGAAATCCAATTGATTTTCTAGGCGTTGGCATAGGTGCACCTGTATCTTTATTATTCACATTCGTAGAGTGTGAAAGGAAAACAGCCGAACTTCTTTCTACTGCCTGTTTCTTTGCCATTTCTCTGATGCGAGGGGATGAAACAAGTCTTGGGGAAGCCACAGGTAAACCTGATGGCACTTTTACTATACATGGACTCGCAGCTGGTAAATCTGTGAATATCTGTGTCACTTCATTTGGTTTCCCTGGTGCCTCTTGAGAGTTCCTTGGAGAGAAATGAGTAACGTCATCACTGATTTTTGTTATTTCATTGTTGAATGAACATCCCTTGTTATCATCAGATTGACTTTCTTGCTTGGTATCATTTACATATGTTTTACGGTTGTCATTGTTGTCAAATTCTAAATCCTCCACGTCATCTGAAGAAATAGACTTGATATCTATGGCATCCCATGAATTTGTCATACCATCCATCTCCTTATCTGCTTTGTTGATCTCTTCTATTTGGTCTGCGTAGGTTTTGTCATTACTTTTCCCCCCATTCGTTCTAGTGTTAGTATGTACAATGCTGTCTTCATTCTTCAGGTCAGTAGGCCATGTCAAGGATTCAGGGTAACTAAATATTGTATCCAGAGATTGGAGAATGTCCTGAAAGCAATGTAATATAATTAATAAAGCAAAGCAAATATAAATGCTTGACAAACATTTTCATGATTTTATTAATTCTTCCCTTTGTATCCTTTATCATTATCCCTCAGGCTTCTTCTAGTTAAATGATAGTACAAACATCAACCCCTCAAATTTTGCAATTGTGTTCCATTCCACACCTGGAACATGGAAAATCCATCATATGGAAGCGCCCTGGTGATCATTTCCCACAAAACAATGGCAAATCTTAGACCACAACATAGTTCAAATAAGGTTATTAAATTATTGGTTCAATAATGTTAGTTCCTTATTTGTTTGTTGTTTTTTTTTTTGTTTGTTTTGTTTTTCTTCTTTGCTGTTTTTATGTTCATCCATAATTTTCATCTGAGCGGGATTAAATTAAAATATCATTTAATATTTTTGTCTATTAGGTTGTCTTTTGTTGTGATTTTACATTGATATACCTGTACACCTATTTGGATATTCTTTTCCATTCAATAGTGCATAACATATGAATTTTCCACAAAGAAAGGCAATTTTACATTTTAACATTTCTATAACATCTTTATTCTGATAATGATCTAACAAATATGAAAAATTTTATAAAAGGCTAAAAAACTAAAAAAAACAAAACCAACAAAACAAAACAAAAAATGAAAACACAAACCAAAACAAAAACAAAAACAACAAAAAAGCAAGCTCCAAAAAGCAAAACAACAGTAAACAAAAAACCAGCAAAAAGTGTATGCCATATCTTACTTTAAAACCTGGTCTTGCGGCTGGATTTTGTTCCCAGCATTTTGTGATCAGCTGGGTAAGAGTATGGGGATAGTCAGTAGGCAGTGTTGGTCTTTTATTCAGTCTCACATGCTCAAGGATCTGTTGATTCAAACCAAAAATGGACAAATAAGTGATAAAAAAAAAAAAAAAAATCAACTATAAAACTGATGTGAGCAGATGAGATGAATTTCATATAAATTTCAAACTCTTTTCCTATGTTTTATTTCTTTCCAAACATATAATCAAGCAATGAAAATGAAATAACCCTGAATTTTACATAGCTAAAATGTAATATAAAGGGGAAGAAGATTAAAATGAAATGAAGTGGGTTAAAGCAATTTGTTGGTGATTAATATTTTCATGATATTTTCATATTTGACAATGTTTCATTTTTCACACATACAATCTCTGATTTAACAATTTCAAATGATTCATGTACTCATTCTCTATGTCCTAGTTTTGATATATGAAACAATTTCACACCTGGAACATGGAAAATCCATCATATGGAAGCGCCCTGGTGATCATTTCCCACAAAACAATGGCAAAACTATACACATCCGCCTTGACAGTGATTTCTCCAGCAGCCAAGAGTTCAGGAGCCATCCAAGCAGGGGACCCTGATAACATTTTAGGCTTGCTGGCTCTTGATATTTTGAGGTCTGCTTCATGCCTACAACATTAAAATGGAATCAAGAACCAAATCTTAAAAGTTTTAAATAAATAAATATCATTTGCATTTTGAAGCATAGCATTGAAAAAAAAAAAAGATTGTTTATTGGGCAGTGAATGATTTAATTATAATTCAACCTTTCTAGAGAGACAATATTTGTAAACAATCAAACTTGATATTTTCCTGTGTGGATCAAAGTTACAAAATTGTGTCAGTCAGAAATCATCATAACTGCTTCAACCCATAAGGAAAACGTAAAATAGAATTGGATCGATTGGTATAATGCAAATTTATTTTGTAACTTTATCAGATTTGAATACAAAATACAGCAAAAGACTGCACATGGAGCCTCTTTGCATCTCACTACAGGAAAAATATGACCATAGCTAACAGTTTCATTTGCGTAATAAGACCTTTGTGAAGCAAAAGGTAAATGTAAATGGGGAACAAAAATTGATATGAAATTATTTCATTGGACTCAACAGAATTGATTTCTTAGCATTTTTGATAAATGAAAGCATACTACATGAAAAAAAACAACACCTTTACGGGAAACTTACTTCAGTTTTGAAAAACCAAAGTCTGCTACCTTGGCATGGTCACCATGACCCAGCAAGACATTTCTGGATTTCAAATCAAGGTGAAGGACAGGTGGTTTGTGGTGATGAAGGTATGATACACCTGATGCCACGTCCCTTGAAATTTGATGAACATCAGACTTTGAGAGTGGGGATCTAAATAAACGGATACAAGGTCAGCTGATTCATTCAAATGGACCATAAATACAAACGTTGACATGAAAAGTACTTATACACATGCAAACTTCCTTTTTTTCTCTCATTAATTTGAAGTAACATGATATATGATTAAGGCCAATGACACAGTCAAGTATGACATACATGCAACCTTTCTCTCATTGCAAATTCTTTGGCACATCTTTTCTTCAATAATATATATTTACATGTATTTCAAAATGCAAAAATTAATTAGTGAAAAGTAAAAATTCTGGAGTGCTTCAGAAATTCTTAAAACCTTTCTCCGTATCTCCTAAACTTAGAAGCCCATCACACTCGTACAGTGAACTAACAGAAAATAAAACATTGACATATATCAACTGCACAAATATAGGAATTTCAAAATAAAACAAAAGAAATAAAGGAAAAATATACTACTTACAATGAAAAATTCTGAAGGCGAGCAAAGAGGTTACCTCCCTCCATAAGTTCTAGCACCATGATTGGCCGTGGATTAGATGTACAGATTCCAAGAAGCATGACAACATGGGGATGTCGCAATTCTTGTAGTAAAGAAACCTATCATTTAAGGAGTAGAGATGTAAATACATCTTTGGTTACTGAATCTCAAATTAGATGATGAGTAGTGAGCAGAAAAGTCAAACCATAATAAATTTGTCAGTTTCACACACGATGTTGCAAAATCACTCAAATTGTAAGAAACAAATCAATCAATATGTAAATTTTAGCTTTGTCAAGAATGTCAAAAAAATATTTAAAAACATATAAAAAGAAAACTTAACAAAACCCACAACACAACAACAATAAAAACCACCACACTTCCCTTTCTATGGAAAAAAGACAAAACAAAAAATCAACAAAAAACACAAGCATTCTCATTTATGAAATCCAACAACAACAAAAATTATATAGAAAAAAAGAAACAAAAACCAACTCCCAAAACCTGACATTAGTCACAAATCAAAGTGTTATTCACCTCAGAATAAAAGTAGTTTTTATCTGCTGATAGTAAGGGAGCCCTCAACAATTTCACAGCCACTTGGGACCCCTGGTATGTTCCTTTGAATACCTGAGAGAAAACACCTTCACCCAACATATCTGTGAGTAAAATAAAGGAATCAAACAACATTTAAGAGCATTCATGGGTCTCTCAAGTTAATGTATATAAACAGTACATCAGCTTGAGAACCAAATGAAAAAGAATACTAGTATTTAGCAGTGGCAATGATGAGATGATTTCTTTTTTCTAAATTATGATAATAATGGAAAGCTAATTGATAGAAATAGATAATAATTTTTTAAAGAATTTTTATTGTAATTATTTCTCACACATCAAAATATGATGTGTCAATAGCCACAACTCAATGAACATAAGATTGTGCCAAGTTTAACATATGTTTTTTTTTTTTTGTTGATAGCGAGGAGAGGATGTATAGATATAAGTGTGAGTGAGTTTTATTTACCATAGTTGTAAGAAGGGAGGAGAAGGTTCAGAGTAGAATGTGCACAAATGTGCTTAATGTATAAACAGCTAGGTGTTTCTGGAAATATGTACGGTATCAATAGTGGCATATTTTTTTTTTTTATTATTGAAGAGAAGCAGAACAACATTTTAGTGAATGAGAACAATGTAAATCTGTTCAGTGTTATACAAAATTTTTGCTTGTAAGCATTGTGAAATCTTTAATAAATTTTTAACTGCCTGAAAACTCTTTCTTTTGTCAGTGCATTCATTGTGCTATTGTACAGAAATGAAACAGTGGCTATGTAATAATCTGGTCATCAGTAAGGTCAGTCCTTGAAGTGAGTTGTCCCCACCAACGTTTAGAACTGCTGACACTAAGATGTAGCAAATCAACACTTTAATGAGACATACTAAGACAACAGAATACCTTTCTTCTCAAATTGTATATCTTTACTATCAATTTCTATTTTGCGCAGACGATCTTCAAAAACAGCAGTATTGTGGGATGAAGCCAAGCTGGAAACCCTGAAAGTTTATCAACAAAAACAACAAAATAGTAAGCATATGCACACTTTTGATGTGCTCTTTTGTAATAAGACTCTGCAAAGACAGAAAATGGGAGGGTTTCATTCCTTAATTAAAATAGCAATTCAGTTGGATATTTTGTTGAGTGTACTCAGCAGTACTAAACTGATAATTATTTGTTGATGCTTTAAATATGTAATAATTTAGAGATATTGGAATCAAATTTAGAAATAAATTCATTCAGGTAATATGTCTGCATACCTCTGAGCCCTAAGTGCAAAAAAAGCTTGTTTTGAAGTCATCTTGGAACCGTCTCCAGTTGTCTTTAATTCTTGACTGTATGTAATAGATGTTTCATTCACTTTGTCAGTTGACTCTTCTTTGGGTTTTAAAACTGTTGGAGATTTGACATTTTCCTTAGCACTTGAGGCTTGTCTAGACAACCTGACAACAGAGCTGGACTCAACATCTAAGTGGTGATCTGAATCTTGCATTGTTGATGTGTGATTTTTACCATCAAAAGGAGTTTGTTTATCAGATAAATAAGATGGAGATGTGACATTCAACTTATTAACTTTATCTTTTGTTTCATTAGTCCTAGTAACAATCTTTTCCCTCCTGCGCTCTCTTGCTGACTTTCTTCCAGAAAACGTCTCCTTAGGAGAAGTATTTCCAACGCAATCTATATTTAAATCAAGATAAGAAGAATCTTTATGCACTTCTTGCTTCGATGTGGCTCCAATAAGAGTGGAATCCCCTTTTCTGAGGCCCTCTTTACAGACTTTTGATTGATTGGCTTGAGTTTGAGCTAGATGCTGTTCAAGGTCATTTAATTGTTTCTGTAGTTCTCGTACAACACCAAGAGTCAACATTTTGTTCTCATCTTTGCTTTTGGATCCTTCATCTGGTAGATCCTTCAGCTGTAATATATTAAGAGTAAAATGAAACAAAGTATTTATGGTGTGCTTGCATATAATGCGAAAAAACAAGACATACTATTTGACAATCATGAGGAAAGATATGATCACAAAATTTTAAAATTTCTTTTGGTGAAAATTCCGATGAAATTTCAAGGATTCTAGATTTCATGAAGTAAATATTAAAACAATTACAATTATCTTAAATTTTAATAAAACTTAAAAAAACAAAACACACACTTCTTTGAAAAGAGCCTACTACATAAATCTTTCAAAAAAAAAAACCCAAAAAACATCCAAAAACAAACAAACAAATACACAAAAGCAAAACAAAACAACCCCACCCAAAAAAAAAACCCGTTAAAAAATGACGTACATAAAGAGTAAAGTCAAGTAAGTCAGTGCTGGGTATCAAT
>JBBPCV010778718.1:0-10625 GCA_037974505.1 Plocamopherus tilesii
CTAGTTTATCGTCCGTCTCCGATGGGACTAGGCACTCATTTATCCTGCCTACCACAGGACCAGGAGGCAGAAAAAACTAACCACTGAGCTATTTATGCTCCCAAAGGTATCAAGATGTGCATATAAATATATATAAGTTAATAGAAATCTTACAATGTGTAAATCAGTCAGTCCTTTCGGTATGTGATCAATGGAACTGGATTGCCTCCCCTTGTAAATAAATGCAGTCGATCAAAAAAGTTGATCATAATCATAAGCAATTATCCACACTGATGGGTTCGGATCTATCTGTGTGTGGCCGACAAGGATAAAAATTCACCTTTTGTAGCCTTCTGAAATTACTTGGTATATCAGTGAATATCAGTTTTTCAGTTAAATCAGTATATTATCATCAGCCAATTTTAGGTAAACATTTATACATTATCAATGTCAAATCAACACAATAGAGTAGTGCGATTTAATGATTGCTAGTATGTTTGAACAACTTTTACTTTTTTAGCCTTAGTGGTCATGACAACAAATCTTCCATGAGTTCTTTCTTCTTTCTAATTAGCGCCAATTCATTTATAGTAACATTTAAAATTGGTTGATGGTAAGTACATTCAATAATCTAGAAGCAACAAAGGAGCAATACATGCATCACTATACATATTTTAAAATCATTTACTTAAGTGACGCAACGAGTGTGCGCTGTCATGAATTAAGGCAGCGACATGAATTTCAGACATTGCATCTAGTGGGATTGATTTACTGTGAGTTACTGTTTACCAGTAGAATTTGCAAACTTCCATACGCGCTGTTGTGAGAAATATGCCATCAGAGACTGAAGCCCTAGTTTCTACTTTCCAATGAACAATTCATATCTTAACTCTACATACATTCTTCCTCTCTTTTTCCAAGTACCAGACATTATTAATCCAGGCATACCACACACTTTTGCTCTGAAAACATTAAGAAAACAATATCGTCCTGATCTTTTTTCAATTTTCCCATTAAGATTTTTCTTTTCCTATCTGAATCTGTTTCTTTAGTTAGTGCTGCTTGTTCAAGACCCATTTGTTTGTAGATAGATGCCTGAGAAAGTTCATTTGCCTTTTTCTTACTTTTTCCATCAAAAATCGCTCTAACTCTTACCTAGCTTTAAAGAAATGCAAATTAATTTAATGTCTCTGTCTCCTTTCACAAACATTTAAATGGCCCATGTATTAACACTGGAATTGGAATTACCCGTCTCAGCTATGGCACAATGCTCTAAGCACACCAGGCTAGGTGTTAGCTCCTTAAGACAATCTCTTCGTTACCTAGGAAGCATAATAACATATCACTAATGTATTAAATTGTATTTGTACAGACGGGAACAAAGGGAAAACAAATATTTGATGAAGAACTCACCATAAAAACGTCTGCTACAAAAACAAAAGCATGAATATTTGTTTCAATTTTTTAATGAATAGGTTAAAAAAAAAAAAACAACAACCAAAAAACAACAAACAAACAAAACTAAAACATAAAACACATAAAAAAGATGAAACCAAAAGAAAATCCCCCAAACCCACAAATAACAAACAGAACAAAAACAAGAAAAAAAACAAAACAACCCAAAACAAACATCAACAAAAAGGAACCAAAATCAAAACAAGCAACGAAAAGAATTTTTAGAAAAGCCAACCAAACAAGTTAAAAGCAAAAACAAACTGATTATAAAGATTTCAAAGGTTGACCAGTGATGTATACATAAATATAAATATAAATATAATCTGTTTCAACATCCATATTCTTGGCATTAATGCTACACTCATTTGAATATCAAGATTCTAATATTTTTTTTCCAAATGCCCAAATTGACCAAATTGAAAAAGATATAACTTGTACAGTTATCTCTTGAAATATCTAAAAAGGCATTGCATTAGATTAAAAATATCAAAGATTTTATAGAACAAAAAGAAAGAAAGAAAGAACTTTGAAAAATGTTTAAAATCCACATAATAAGGGAGGTAAGAAGATGAGTTATATGCCCTTGGTCCATGTGATCAGGTTTTACTACTACTACTTCTACCTCCTTGCTTGATCTTCTGGAATAACCTCCCCAGCAACGTAGTCACAGCACCATCAGTGAATTGCTTCAAATCAAGATTAGACCTTCTCTGGGAAAATGTGCCGACAATATACAATGCCACACTCTATTGATCTAAATCTTCTAACCCCACGTTAGATGGTAGAGATGGTGAACAGTAACAGGCCTGTAAGGCCTCTAGCACTTTACTGGTCAACCTCAACTTCAAAACCAACTTCAACTTCTAAATAACCATAATGAAATAGTCAAGACCTACAAATTACTTGATCTAAAACCTTGAAAAGGCCTATGAAGATTTGACATTGAATTCTAGACCTTCACTTATCTTGATCTAATATTCAGAAAAGGCCTTTAAATATCTCCGGATGTGACCTTGATTATGTAGACATCAAGATCTACATGTTCTGTTTTATGCATGTCTAGCTGTACCCATATACATATGTTACCTAAATCTAGATACATGTTCTCATATACACATATAAACATTATGCTTTTAACTTTTAATATATAAAGAGAGACCAAATATACCATCCTCACATAAAATCTTTCAGCCTTCCATCTTTATTTCTAAAGAATCATTGATATTATTACACATAGTATAATTATTGCTGCCAAGATCGGCAGATTTTGAACTTTGACTCAGTTAACTGAATGTATCAGCTAATTTCAAGAGTAAGACTAGTACATTTGTGTTTCAATTATAATTTATATCGAATCTTTTAATCAACAAGTCAGATGATGCTTAGAAATTGTTGCCAGATATTATAGCATGATCAAGAGTCAAAATCAGCACCCAACAACATCCTATTCCCCTTCTTCGCACACAATCCTCTGGGTATAGAAGGCAACCATAAAATTACCATCCAGAAGCACAAATGCCGTGCAGAAATGAAAAATTACAATTATTTCAAAAGATGGGGCTTTTTTTCTTCCTTCAATTTGGATTTTTCCTTTGCTTTTGGGGCTTTTCTTTTTCTTTTTAGCTTTTGTTCACATTTTGGGGTAATTTGGATCTTGACATAACCGTCAGAGTCGATAAAGTCGCAAAATTGCTAATAACACCAAAATGACGAGTTACTGAATATTTTTCAAAGCAAGGGAAGAAATGAGGAAAAGATTGTGGCAAAACTAAAATGGCAGACAAGCGCAGTGAACAAGAAGTAGAAGAAATAGATAATTGACTATAAATTTATAAATGAAGTGAAAATAACATGACAGGCTTTTGATGGCATAATTATGTTATATTATTGTATTATTATCATTATCATCTTGAACAACACCATCGGAAGACAACAAGATGGAATACCATATGAGCATTCATAATTGAGAAATGGAAATTAAATGTAGTTGACATTTCAAAACAAATGTTTAAAAAAAAGAAAAAGTCATTCATACTGGTCCAATCTTATCTGTTTCTCGTTTTTCATAATTCATTTACTTTACTTTTTTCTTCCTCGAATCATAGCTACAATATGGTAATGCCTTTTGCCATTCCATCGGTTTTATATGATTCACAGTTGACTGAAAAAAACAAAACAAAGTTAACCTACATTTGAAGACAATATTCCACAAGCATTGATGTTTTCTTCCATCTCCAATTTCAGTGTAAGTATAAGTCATTACAAATGAGATAAACACAAAAGAGCACATTCATTTTTACACTATACGTCCACTCACACACTCTCTGGATTTTTCATTCCAAGATTGGATTGAGTAAACAAACAACAATAGAACTGGTCCCCATATTAAGTTAAAAAAGAGAGAGAGAGAGAGAAAAAACAATGAAAAGAAAAGAAGAGAAAGAGAAATAATAATAATAATAATAATAATAATTATTATTATTATTATTATTATTATTATAAGGATAATAATAATAATAATAATAAAAAAAATAAAACATAAATTGAGAAAAAAAGTCAGAGCGGAAACTATATAAGTCTATCAGAATCTGTCTTAACAGTAACCGTCATTTTCCATCCACTTTGAAGTCAGACAACTGACATTCGACTTGGTCTCATGTAGAAGAAGCAACCAAAGGTCTTTGCGGACAAACCCAAAAAAATCCAATTTTTTAAATTTTACAAAACACCACGCACCAGAGGATCTTGGAATAGGGAACCCACTGTTTTTTCGTGACATCACTAAAATTACCTCGCTCGGATCAAAATGCGAAACCGAAACATACCTCAGCTACAAACAACAAGTCAAGCTGACATAAATTTTATCAAACCCACGCCAGCTTGCTCATCATTATTTTCCCCCTAAGCTACAAGCTTTTGAATTCCGTATAAAATTACTTGATATGTATAATACGACTAAAGAAAAAACATCACAAAAAGACATCAGTATGGACTTAGAACGGATGCAGTCCTAATCGACACCGCAAACAGCAGCCATAATCACAGAGTTCCTTAAACCATCCGGACTTTGGGATCGAAATGGACGCTTCATACAACCACAAGCGTGAGCATTGTAAAACACTAGCATTTCATGACAAACCCAAAGCAAGGGGAAAAAAAGGAAGGAAAGTTGTGGCAGAACTAAAATGGCAGACATGCGCAGTGAACAACAAATAAAAAAAATAGATCGTTGACTATAAATTTATAAATGAAGCTGCTGCCGGATGTAAAGGAGTACAACTGATGAAATAGAAAAATAAATTGCATTTTCTAAATGAAGCACAAGTTTCAGAAAGCCAACATAACACCACACGCCCCCGATTGAAGTCAATCCAACTAGAAGACCAGTAATTTGATCTTTCGTGGCACTATTTGGGAGACCATCGCCCAAGGCAGAGTGAAGGGAGGTGATTCATTATTGGCAGTCTGCACTCATCCAGAAGTACAATGTCTTGTAACTTGTTAGTCAGAGCATTTGTCCATACCTTAGGTAAGCACTTTCTGCATTACAGTATTAGCTTCTGACAAAATGGACGCAAACTTTGTGAAAATTGTTGGCAGTGTTTCTGGAACAGCTTGCAAACTAGAATCCCTTAAACGCCAAAAAGGCTAAAATGGAGGGAGAAGAAGGGAAGCTTGCAACAGAACCTGATTAGGTTCTGAGACCAAAATTAAGCCATTTGGAACAGAAATTAAACAAAGACAGAAAACAACCCAAGAGCGAAGTTGAACAAAGATCATTACAAAAGAAGAAGTGAAAAGAATTTTTTTTCGTCTACTGCACTGACAAAAAAGGTGAACTTTTTTCTAAAAAAAAAAAAAAAAAAAAGCCCTCAAGCTACTTTTTGGGTGTTTTTAGATATGCAACACATCAAAAGAAAGCCTACTGTATTTTACACTCTAACAAATATATTTAAATCAAACAAATCATCCAAAAGTTAACGCCATTAAATGAGGTGCAACCCTAATACAACAACGTATAAAGCTTTCGTTACCGATTAAAATGTTCCGCCGTAATCGAATAGCTAAGGGCAACGAGTAACAAGCCATTAAAATGCATTCACCAACAAATAAAACAGCGATAAAGAATTGGAAGATGAACATCTTTATAGAATTAACTTTTTAACTGACCTTACGTAAGGAGAACATACTAAGAACTTGACTGAATGGCACATATTAGGGAACTTTGACATATATTATAACTAAGAACAAACAAATCTTACATTTCATCCGTTATTAGGGCATTTCCAGTCATAGAGTATTATTTCAGTGCAACTTCACACAGGAATTCACACAAAATACACTGACAATCACAGTAAATGCCTTTCTACTTTCTAAGGTGGTGATGATAAAATAATAAGAATGCAAAATATTGCAAATGTTTCTATATAATATAATAAATTCTTGTATTCTTTCTTTAGTCATCATAAATTGAGAAAGAAAAAGGGGGGTGTGTGTGTGTGTGTGTGGGAGAGAGAGAGAGACAGACAGATAGACAAACAGAGAGAGAGACAGACAGAGAGATAGAGATAGAAACAAGGAGAGAGATAGACGAACACAGACAGACAGAGAAACAGATACAGGGAGAGAGAGAGAGCGAGAGAGATCTACACAATGTCATGGGATGTCACAGGTACAACTCCTTAAAGTCACCTACAAACTGTTTATTATTATAAAGTAACATGCAAGTCCAAAGGTATAACTCTACCAACAACAATTTAGTCCCCATAACAGAGCAAGATACATACAGCGAAGAGAAATAATTCCAAATAACATTTCCGAGGCTTGACCCTTTGACAAAACGCATGATCAAGGCCGTTTGCGGAGTGTCTGGAAGCTGAAAAAGCTGCCGTATTGTTGAATTCATATTATCTTACGGCACAGCGTCCTTTCATGCAATTTCTCCTGTACTGTAAACCTCAAGAGTAAGGGTCCCAAATACACCAAAGCCTGTGATAACAAGCGCACTTCTTGTAGGCCCTTCTACTACATAATATAATTATCTGCAGAAGCAGAGAAGTACCAACAGTAGTTTATGATGAAAAGAAAAAGGGAAAAACCTTGCGCATCAACTGTCACCAATCGTAAAATAACGATCAGAATCTAAGCGTTTTAAGAAAAAAGCAAATATATGGTAATTAATTTTTAGACAATATCATCTCCATCGATTTATCACATTTTCACATTCCTTTACATAGAAATACCCACAACAGGATTCAAGTTTATTATCTTACTTCCTACATTAGTTTTGGCCCAAACAAAGAGCTCTACAAGACAACTGATCTTATATCATTAATCTTGAGGCAAAAGCCTTTTCAACGCGAACAAAGGAGTTACCCTGATTAACAAGTCTCAAAAACTGTGAAATAACGTCAGAAAATATTAATTTGCCAATTTATAAACCTTATTGTGGATGAACAAGAATGGTGTCTGAAAATTTGGCTTGGATAAAATAAAATACACTGCTGACTTTCATAGTGATTCTAACATAACATCTTTGGGGTCTCATACGTGTTCTAATACAATATTATAATGAACATAGAGCACAAATCATAAACGTACATCAGGATGCATACATACATAATATGTTCACAGGTTTGTTACACATAACATAATATGTTCATGGACTTGTTAAACCTTATTGTATTCATCACACCTCAGCATCACACAGCTTTGAGTCATCATTCTTATTTTTTTCCTTACAGATGCAGCTGCTGCACCAAAAATTGACAAACACAAAATATTATCACTGCACGTAGTAAATGTGACCTGTTTCTTCCAATCAGGTCACAAGTCACTCAAGCCTTTAGATAAAGAGATGCTTAAAAGTGGAACAATGGACTTTTGTCCAGGCAATTTATCCTTTTTTGTGTTATAACAGGTTTGAAGTAAAAAAAGCATACCTTAAAAAAAAAAACAACCAAAAAATAAACCCTTTCAAACCTTCCTTGTTCAACTCATGAATGACAAGTCAGCGATGAATCAGCCACGTTGAACCAACTTGCCACCAATTCAAAGAACTCATGAATGGCTCTCTGGATGTAAGCAACTCTAAACCTGGCATGAGTGACTTATGTTCATCGTCAAAAAAAAACAGGTCGCAAAAACACAAAAAGGTGAAATCAGCCATATCATTATTATGAGCACATGCATTATCATCATTATCATTATTATTATTTCAGAGTGGCACCATACAGATGCTGGTTCCATTTGCCGTGACACCGCAGTGGAATGCTCTTAAACCAATCACAAATACGCATGTAAATCATTTTTGCTATGAACAGCAGGAAGGAAAAGCATTTTTTTTTTTTTTATGACTGAATAGAAGGATCAGTGGAGAATGAGAAAAGCATAGCAATGTTTTTAGGCCCTCTGGTACCTCCTGGTGCTTCATAATTGGGTCTTTTTTTTTTTTATCATTATTATTATCATAATCCAACAGACATGTCACATATCAATTTTGCCAAAAACAGAGCCATTCTCACCCAATTAAACAAAAAAAATAAATAAACAGCAGAGTTTGTGAGCAAGAGAAACAGAATCAAGAGTACAGACACTAGGAAATTTATATGCTTGAAAAAAAAAAGAAAGAAAGAAAAGAAGAAGAAATATGAGGACAAAAAAAAAAAAAGAAACAAAAATAAGAAGAAATATGAGGACAAGGAAAAAAAAGAAAGAAAATAAGAAGAAATATGAGGACAAGAAGAAAAAAGAAAGAAAATAAGAAGAAATATGAGGACAAGAAGAAAAAAGAAAGAAACAAAAATAAGAAGAAATATGAAGACAAGAAGAAAAAAAAAGAAAGAAAATAAGAAGAAATATGAGGACAAGAAGAAAAAAAAAGAAGAAAGCAGTCTTATTTGAAATAAAACAGGAGAATGCCCTCCAGTTTATAAAAAGACTCCTTCCTTTTTCTTTTAAGCCAAAATCGTTGGCAGGACTGTCACCAACAATCATTTATGGCCATCATAAAAGGTACCACTCCTAGATGAGTTCTAATAATTAATTCACTCTTGCATCTCTATCCCAAAAATCAGTCACCAATGTATGATAAGGTAAGAGAAGATCACTTACATTGATCCACATAGAAAATTGCGTTCATACTTTCATACTGGATAGCAATCACAATCAATACAAAAATATTCTGACATTTTGTAACAATACACAATATATTAAATTCGATTCAGGGTAAAAGAAAAACATTAAGTCTTAAAGATGGGGCAAGGTCTAAGCCTTTAACAGTGCAATGCTGGATGTTTCAAGTATTTTTTGAGAAATACGTATGATCTAGTGGGTGGTTTGAGAGAATTTCACGGTGGATGAACGGGTTATAAATTAATTTTTCTTTACTGGGTAACAGGTATCAGGGAAAAAAAAAAAAAAAAGAACAGGAAAAGGAAAAAATACCCATAATGGAATATGTTAAGATGAGATCTGCATTATAATTCATCTTTGTCTTTCTTTACACCTGCAACGACAAGAAGAAAAAAAGAGGGAACAAAACATTTTCCATTATTCCATTGGCATCATTTAAAAAGACATGTTTTTGTATAGCTAGATCTGCTTGTAGCGTGGATTATTTAACTTTGTAACTGCATGCTTGTTATGTATGTTTTGTTATGAAAGTGGTGGCTAAAGGGGGAGAGCTGTCATTTTTTGTTCGTTTGTTGTTGTTTTTTTTTGTACTGTGCTATTTTGGTTCTGTGATGCAGTCGAAAATTGGATTGCATGAAACAATATTAAAAAATTATAAAGGAAAGCAAGGAGTAAGAATTCCTTTTACTTCACTTGAAGTTCAGGATAAAAAAAAAAAAAAAAAAAAAAGAAAGAAAAAATTCCCTTGATCAGGCAGGAAATCTTATTGTCCAAGTCCCAACTAATGGTATTATATTGTATGATGATACGACTGCTATTGCTGATACTGGGCAATTCCCTGAATCACCTCAACACCATGACAATTTCGCCTCACGCCATCCCTTTTGAGTTTTTTTCTTTCTTTCTGACCGTCACCAAGCTCCATCTTAAAATGAAAAACTTATTGTGAATATTCTTGCGACAGGAAACAATGCATAGGTTCTATATGCCTAGCTCAGGCCTAGATCCTCCCCACAAAGATAGTGTACACTCAACTGTACCACAGTTTACACTTTGCCAAGATCTATCTTAGCATAATCATAATATCTCTATGAGGCAATGAATAGCCAAGCAATATTACCACTTGCAGCATTTCAAATGAAAAATAATCATACCAGATCTCGTGTTCAAACATTCACATTGCCATCTTCTAGTGTAGATAGCCATTTATATTCATACTTCCTTGGTGCTTTTAGATTATGGAATAAACTGCCAGTTATTGTAAAGTGCAGTAAAGATACAGAAGATTTTAAACAAATCTCAGACATATATGCTCAGTTGACTGAGTCTGTCAGCTTTTATGAAAAAGAAGAAGAAGAATGTAAGTAAAAATCTCCTAGACACAACACTTATCTATGCAGCCTGCCATCTTACCTGTTGGCTTTTTGAAAACTTCGGGTGGTTCGTATTCTATCTGGGTCTTGGTATTGGTGTGGTAGATCTCGTCCCATAGAACTTTGATCTCATAGTCGTAGTCCTTCCACTCGGGCACGATCCTCATGGCCGCCTGCAACTTGGGTTCTTTAGTCAGCGGATTATTACACTGGTGAAAGCAACAGCATTGAAAAATTGCACTAGAAATGCATTGAGTGCTCAAGAAGTGAATATGCATTACTTAAGATGGGTCAAAAAGTCCAGAAATCACTCCCCACCCCCACCCCCCTCTCTCTCTCTCTCCCCCCAAAAAAACAAAACAAAAACAGATATACAAAACAAAACTAAAATCAAAACAAACAAAAAAACAATAAAATAAAGAAAACAGAAAATAAAAACAAAAACGCAAAGGAAACAAAAAAACAAAACAAAAACAAACAAAAACAAAACAAACAAAAATCAACAAACATTCCTCTGAAACAAATAAAAACAAAAGAAAATGAAAATCCAAAACTTAATGACAAAAAGCAGAAAACAAAATAGGTATCCCGCGAAAAAAACCCAAACAAAAAACAAACAAACAAAAAACAATAAATAAACCTCATTGCACCCCTAATTCTTCAGTAAAATAGTCATACAAATGA
>JBBPCV010778829.1:0-15621 GCA_037974505.1 Plocamopherus tilesii
TGGTTTGTTTGTGTTCCATTTTATTATTTTGTGTTTGGTTTGTTTGTGTTCCATTTTATTATTTTGTGTTTGGTTTGCTGTTACTTTTGTTTTTTGATGTGTGTGGGGTGTGTGCCGTTGTGGTTTTTTTGTTCATTTTGGGGTTGTGTTTTTGTGTTTTTAATGGGCAGGAGAGGGGGTGGGGTGGAATGTTATTGGGTTGTTTTTGTTTTGTTTTTTTTAATTGTTTTTTGGGTTTTTTTATGCTAGTATCTAAAAATCTCAAAGTGCTGCCTGGATATGGAATTTGTTGGTTTCCTATCAAAGCAACTTGATTCCTTTGAAAGTAATCTAACTTTAATTGAACCAGAATAGACAATAAGAAAATTCTTGTTTGAGTGCAATACTTGGTAATGCTTTATATGAGCAAAAACATATTTATCTTGAGCCAAGAAAACAATTTGATCCAAAACATATGGCTAATTCTCAGAGAGAACGAAGGAATAATATAGATGAAAGCTATCACAAAATGGAAAAGGAGAGAAAATATTGAAAGTAAAAATTAGAGTAATGGCATTGGGCAACAAGTTAATGTTTGAACCATTGCAATGCTTCCTTATGACTCAATCCCAGCTGTGGGACTTTGCTGATGCACCTCAAACTTTAAAAGGCCTCATCTAAAAATCATCACAAAACCTTTTAAGGGTTACATTCCAAAATCTTTCCGTTGATTTCAGAATTGCATTCAGTCCGATAACACCATATGGATTGTGGAAGAAATCAGACAAAAACATGTTGCTTCCTGTCAATGTTCTTTGATTGACACAATTCAAACGTCGACGTCTTCATCTAAATCAGTGACGGTTATTTGTGGAACAGCTGGATTATTATCTTTACCAGAAACATTCTCTTTGGCGATGTCTTCTACAAGACTTTCACTTTCTACAGCATCCGTCGTGATGTCCTCTTCCTCTGGCGGATTATGATCAGTCTGTTTGACATCTCCATTCTTTTTTTCCTGATCTTCACTAGTCAGCAGGGCCAGCTCACTAAAGTCATTTATGGTGATGACTTCCGTGGCAGCTGCTGTTTGGCTTGGAGCAGGTGGAGCAGCTATTTCTGTAACAACAAAAAAAGAGAAGGTGGAAAAAAATGTGAATATTTCATTGGAGATTTCAAAAGTGAGTGAGAAAAATATAAGTACTGAAACATGAAGCATTCTTTTACTTCTAATTAATGTGTTTGATAATGAAATATAAATGCAGTGCATATTTTTCAAAAACCCTTTGGATTGATGGCAAAGTTGTAAGTACTCTTAAAGATATTTTTTATACAGAGTCTTCTTCTTCTTCCAGTACCAGGTCTGATACAGACATCGGTGATCATGACACACCATTTACTTCTATCTTCAGACAATCTCAAAAAGCTCATATTAATTTTATTACTCTTAGTTTTATTAGTCATCCAGTGATTGAAACTCTGTAAATATGTCATGCTTTGTCGACGTCAATTCCTTTCCCATTCAATTTTTCCACTAAGGGCTAGACATTCAAAATCTTGATGTCTAATTATATGGCCTAAAACTTAAGCTGCCTTTTTCCTGATTGACTTTATTAATGATCTCTCTACTCCTGCTTCTTCTAGTACTACTTTATTATTATTCTTATCTTGCTTGAAATGAGATTCTTAACATTCTCCTTACAAACTAGTCTTGTAAAGAGTACTGATTTGAAAAAAAGTGATGCATTAAGTCAATGGAAATGTTGTTGTTTTTTTTTAATCTGCTTTATTGTGCAAAAAACTCAACCAATATACAGTCAAACCTCATTTTACTGCCTCCTGTTGAACCACCACTCTCACCACCTGTTCACCAACGCACAGATCTGACAGTTTATAAAGGTTACTTCCACTGCTCGACCTTTATTATAATAAGAGGTTTGATTGTATCTTGTGACACTTCAACATTTCAGTTTTAAAGATGAGCCTAGCATTCATGAGACAAGAAAAAGCAACAAATAAAAATGTTATAGGCAAGGACAATACTGCAGAATGATAAGAAAGAGGAATATTGCATTATCATTTTAATTCTCCAAAACAGAAATGAGTTATTGTATTTTATTTTCACAAAGAGAGAACTTCCAATGCATTTTAGAACAAATATTGGATATGAAACATAAGCTGGCCGTTAACATGAGCAACAGTGTGTCTATCTGTCTACTTACTCACCTTTGTTTACTAATCCTCTGTCTCTCTATTTAACTGCCTGTCTCTCTGTATATCTTTCTGTCTCCTTGGTTGTATTTCATTAGTATGACTATATATCTTCCATTATCATATACTTCACATTTTATATTGAATTGATTTCAGTTTGAAAAACATAATTGATCCATGCCATCCATGCTCAAATGTTTGCAAATGTTTGAAAAGTCAGTAAGTAATGACAAAACAAATAACAACAGGAAAATAGACTCAAAACATGGACTCAAAGGAGAGTAATAAAATATCTGTAAATAACAAAATATAATGTAACCTTCTTCATTTCTCTTGAGATATTCCTGTTGATCAAATATTATAGTTTAGAAATGGAAGATGATATTAGTTTTATGTATCTATTAGCATTTTCCAATTTGTTGTATTTAAGAAATAAAATTAAACATGATATGAAGAATGCCACATTCAATAGGCGACCTTATTTTCATATTATTCATTATCAAACAGACTAACAAGAACCAACTTTCATGTTCATTACAAGACTAACAAAAACTGATTTTCATATTCATTTTGAAAGAGACTAAAAAAATCTAATGTTTATTTTCATTATGAAAAAGACTAACAAAAACCAATTTTCATATTCATTATGAAAAAACACAACCACAACCAATCTTTTTCAATGTTCATTATGGAAAAGTAGAGCCATAACAAATCTTACTTTTATCTTCATTATGGAAAAGTATAAACACATCCCATCTTATTTTCATACTCATATAATATAAAGACAAAAAACACCAACCACAACCATTCTCAATTTTTTTTTTCATTATGAAAAACACTACACACAACCAATATTAATTTTGCACTCATTATGAAAAACATTCATCACAACCAATCTTAATTTTGTATTTAACATGGAAAATACACTTCTTAACCAACATTATTTCTGTAATTGTAATGAAAAACACTCACCAAAACCAATTTTACTTTTGTAACCATTATGAATGGCACTGATTACACACAACATTGCTTTTGCATTCATTATGAGAAATACTTACCAATATCAACTTTACTGCGGTAAATATCATGGCAAGAAACTGCAGCAAATTCTTGCATAGACGTTACAGCAGGCACTTGCTTTAATTTTGAAGAAAAAAAATAAAAATTAAATTCAATGTTAGTTGAAAAATGAAACAGCAAATGATGCTTTTGGGGTGCAAGACAAAATAATAGCCTAATATGATTTATTGTCATATATTTGTGACACACCATAACTGTTAGCACTAATTCATGGCATCACAAAGGTTCATTTGATACAATATTTATATGGATGGATGATAAAATTTTGTACACATGATATGATGTAATCCTGAGGTGTCAATGATATTTTTTGGGCTTGTTTTTTTTTTTTTTAATTTACCTTAAAGAATGTCAATAATAGCAATTTGTCTTGTTTTCAAAATGCCAAAATAGGGGTTAAGAAAAATTTTAACAAATTTCGAATTTTGCTATTTAAACATGAATTAAAAGAGTAACAGAACAAAGGAAAAAAATGCAACAAAGAAGGTTCTTATATTTAAAAAAAAGTTAAATTTTTATTTTTTGTTTGTTGTTGGTTTTTGTTTTTTTCTTTTTGCTTGTTTTTTCTTTCTGCATAGTTTGGAGATTGTTTTTCTTGTTTTTCTCTTTTTGTTTTGGGGTTTGTTTTTGTTTTCCTTTTCTTTTCTTTTTTTTAGGAGGAAGGGGGGTTGTTTTGCTTTGTTTTCTTTAATTTAGTCTTATAACATAAGCAATGGATTTAATTTTTACATTTTTTATGGCCAAATAGATTTAGCACCATTGATTGAATAGAAGAAAAAAAAACCCACTATGGAGAAAGCTGCTTCTATGACCAGATCAGTGCTAGGTCACGGCGACCCAATCTAACAGCACCATTTTTCTATCACATTAGTCAACTCTGAAAACAACGAAAGCATGCAACATTGAAAAAAGTTTCAAATACCAAACAAATATATTATATGACTAGAAAGTTAAATAAACTGACTTTTCAAAGAAATAAGTGAGCTGGCAACTGGCTAGCAGATAAGGAGCATGTACAAGGTGAGTAAATATGAAAAAATAAGCAAAGAATTAATCTGACTGTCGAAGAAAAAATTCAATTCAACTCACTTCATGACGGTATCTGACATGGCGTTCTAAATGTATTTTCTGTCTGAAAGACATAGAAAATTGGTCACACTTGAACTCCCTGATGTCCTCATGGATACCCATGTGACGCTTTAGATTACTGCTGGTTCTTGCCTGGTACTTACACACTGGACATAAATGAGGTTTAGCACCTGTGTGTCATGCAAAAAATAGGAGAAGAAAAAAGAAGTACAATTACCACCCAAATTTGAATGTTTACCATTTCACTGCCTGACAATAGATGAATTTGTTTACAATTACAGATACACAAAAATATTTATTAAAAGATCTCAATAATCAATATTTTAACTCTTTAGGAAGCTAAATTGATCTGTTCATTTGAACAAAAACAGAAATTCCCAAAATTATTTTATGTGAAGAAATTAATAAATAAAGCATGATTTTCTGTAATAATAAACAAAATAAAGCGAATTCTAAACCAACCTGTATGCAGTCTGCGGTGTTTGTAAAAATTTGCTTTTTTATCCGTTTTATAGTCACACTCTTTACAGCAATACTCTCCAAACTTGTTGACCATGCACCCCGGAAGAGATGGATCCTGAATGTATAATGGGGGAAGAGAAACAATCAGTTTCCTTTCTTTTTCTTTCGCCTTTATCTCAGTTATAACAAAACGGAAGAGTATTCTTCATTCAATGTTGGGTTTGACAAAATGATTCATAAATATATAAAGCCGAAGCATGCTAGAGGACAGTGTGCTTAAGCAGCAGTGTCAACCGTTTTATGTTTTCTCCTAACTGCACATAAAAACCGTAATGACATTGAAATAAGAGATAAAAGCATAAAAGAAATGCCTAAATCAGAATGGGTGGCAGATCGAGAGCTAGATCCTTATTAATTTTTGGATACACGCAAGATTTAAACAAAATAAGAAAAAGAAAAACACAAATTGAGCCATTTATATTTTTTATTAACAGCTGATTTGGCTCAAACTGTAATGGATCATTTTTAACTTAACTATGGCTATTACATTAAAACCAAAAGAAAATGTTATATCCTTTACTGATGAGGGTCTGTATTTGCCAACTAAAGTCTTTCCAGGTACAACAGATACATAATAGTAATGTTTCTTTTGATCTCCTTCTTGAACAATTGTAGCAAGCTTGTGTACAGGTGCGTCAGTTTCATCAGCATTCTCAGTGGTTTTTGGTCGTCCTCTTTTGTGAGAGTAAAACGTTTGTGTTCCAGATGAAAATCTTAAAAATCAAAGAATACAATGACCAATTAAAAATGTGCAGCATGATGCTATTGAAACAATTATTATGAGGAAATAACTTGCATATATATATACACACAATTCTGCCACTAAATCAGTCTTATCACATACATTTTTTCTTTTGGTTTTCTTTCTTTTTCTATTTGTTTACATATTCTATTCATTTAAAACTTGTGAGTGTGTGTGTGTGTGTGTGTGTGTGTGAGTGTGCGCATACACATGTGTATCTGACAATATCAACAAAGCATTTGAAAGAAAAATGCATCGTATGCATCTCTGTATTATTCATCCCTAGAAAGTCATTTAGATAGAATGAATGACAAGGATTTAATTCCTTTTATGGCGTATTGTGGTTAATGGCTTCCATGACTTATTTCAGTTCAGAATTTCATGCATATATCTTCATGATTCAAATGTTGTTGCCTACTTTTTCACATCTTGATCAGATGCAGAGGTTTCCCCTTCATCAGTTACTTCCTGTTTGATGGAAACAGAGTCTTCTGCAACTTTGAATTCCTGTGCAAAATATGTCAGAGGATAATTAATTGATAATCTAGAAGATTTATAATATCAAAAACATAATGATAAAAGTCATTAGGTCTTCTAAATCTTTACATTTCAATTTTTGTGACAATTATAAATCAACTCCCCAAATTGAAACTGTTTTTATCTGAAACTGCAGTGGGCAAGACGATCAACAATGAATTGTGTGAAAAAAAAAAGAAGCTGTATCTATCTCCAGCTAAAACTGTGTGAAAAAAGTGTAATAAGAGGGCAGGACACCCAAAAGGACCATAGCGGTGATCACATTTCTATATAAATGAATGTAGTATGTATAAATATTACAAGGTGAAGAGAAGTACTTTGTTTTATTTTTATAATTTATAATTTGTTTTATTGATAATTCAAAAGCAATTTATAAAGTTAAGCATGACCAACAGTTTAAAATTCTACAAGAGCTAGATAAAGATGGAAAAGATTTGAGTTATAAGAAAGGCTGTGCTTATTCCCAACCGGTGTTAGTACTATTATTACTATAGCAAGCATGTACTGGTAGTGATACCGCGCGTAGGCTTAATAATAGTATGATGGCCCAAAACACAGGTGGGGAATAGACATTCCCTATAAGAAATTTATCCATGTTTTGGGACCACAATGCTCTAAGTGTGATAATAGATGGAGAATAAAGAGAATTTAAAAAAAACACAGAGTAGTGAGAAAAGGAAGTGCCATGTCATCAGATTTCTTCAATTTGTATAGTGAAACAATTTTTAGAAACATTAATGATAGTCAAATATCCATAAAATAAGATAAGCCGACAACACAGCCTTAATTGCAGAATCAGAGACAGAACTCAAAACCCTACTGAATATTGTGGTAAAACAGAAAGTAAATGACGGGGACTACTCATGTTGAGAAAATAGTCAGTTTGGTAGTTTTTAAAAAAGCCATTAATCATATGTGCAACTTGTTTAGCATGGGTGAAAGGATAAAACTAGTAAAAAAAATTAAAGTATCTGGGAGATACAGTAAATACTGTACAGAAAGAGATGTGCCACTGCGAAAGATACTTTTGATAAAATGAGTCCAATCATGAAAAACAGAAACATTCTAGTAAAAACAAAAAGTAAGGGTATTGAAGGCATACATCTGATCAACTCATTTGTAGAGTAGTGAAATTGGTCAATAAAGGATAGAACTATGAAAAAGTTGGAGGCAGTAGAGATGCACTTTTTCAGAAGTATGTTCAAAATTTCTTGGAAAGAGAAGAAATCAAATGAAGATGTACATCATGATGCAAGGGTACAGTGGTCTTTGATAAGAATAATAAGAAAATAGGGCACTTAAATTAAAAAACGGGTCTCCTAGAGCATCTCACTTTAACTGGAAAAATAAAAGGCAAAAGAAACTGACACAGACAAAAGTCATTTTACTGAAAAAATTTAAACAGCTGAGTAACCAAAAATCATCAGGACAACATAAGTTTTTTAAGGCTTTTGAGCAAAGGTATGGGTGGCACGCTATGGTCGCTGATGTCTGGCTAAGACCTTATACTTAAAGAAGAGGAAGAAGAAGGAGATGTGAGTCTTCAAGTAATCAAAAGAGGTCATATAGTTGCTATACATTTACCTGAGGTGTTTTCCCCTCTCCTTCTTGAAAGATCTGGAGTTCATACATGATGCCATTTTCAATGAGTTTGATTTTCTGGGGCTTTAGACTCCCAGAGCCCTGACTTTTTTCTGCCTCAGCAAGAGCTGTACTCAGGATGTTTACAGAGGGACTCATTATCTCTTCTTCTAGCCCATCCTCCATTTTAATCACAGGAGTCTCCATTGACGTCACTACAACTTCCTCAGCAGGTTCTCTGTCATTTGATGATGTCACCACCTCTGATTTACCTTCAATACTCTTCCTCAAAGCCTTAGCCAACTGACTTCTTACTGATTCCATTTCATTTTTACCATCAGCCACTTCCTGTAACTCCTCAGATGTTTGCTCAGGTGGTTTGTCCACTGATTCAGCACTTTTTTCTCTAGTGACTTCTGTTTCAATTTTCAAAGAGTCTGAATCATGTATTTCAACACTACATTCAGTAACTGCATCTGCTTTTTCATTCGAACTCGGAGACTTGTTACCATCAACAATGTCACTGCTTGTTCCTTTGTCCACAACTTTTCCATCTTCAACTTGCCCTTCGAGAGAAGTTTCATTCAGCTCAACATCTTTAAGGGACGAGGCAACAGTTGTTTCAGCCAACTCCATCATCCCCTCCTCATTGGCATCTTCTTTGCTCTCAGTGTTGACTGCAGCATCTGTGCTATCAGTGTTCATAGAAGAGATAGTTACTGTAGTTGATTCATCTGTCACACCATCTGATGATGATGGATGGGAAATAATAATCACTTTGTGAGGAGGCGAAGATGTTCGAGGAGGCTGTTCAGGATCCAATGACTTATTGTCTTTGATGACCGACTTATCACCTGGTCCCTTCAACATCTGCTTCAATTCCGATGGTGGGGCCAGTAAGGAGTAGGTTTTCCCTTCAGTCTGGCTCACAGCTTTTATCGTCTGTGGTAGCAGTGAGTATGACTGGCTAGATCCTACATTCTGAATTACAATATTAGATGTACTTCCTTGAGGTTCTGACAGGGATGCATTTCTGGGAGATTTGAACACCAAAGCACTCATGGGCGACTCTTGCTTCAATACACGGCCATAATTTTTCACTGGTGCCTTAGGTGCAGGTTCTGATTTGGGCTTAAGAATTGACTTCATTACTGTCGGTTCAAGAGTCAAATTCATAGCAGCACTGCTGTCATTTCCAGTAAGAGTCACCAAAGAAGGCTCGTCTGATTTATTCAAAATGTATCCATGTCTGTTTTTACTTGCAGAAGATGTTTTTGTCACAACAATGGGGAGTTTTTCCGTACTGGCATCCACAATGGGTGATTTTTCAGATTCAGGCAAGATCGACTGGCTGCTTCCAAAATTGGATGGTACTTTAATTATTGCAACGGTTTGACCATCTTTCTCCTGCAATGCGACTTCTTCATGAGTCTTGATTACAATTTCTGACGATATTTTCTTGACTTCCTCACTTTCAATTTTCACTGGTGTCGAAGGCAAAATGTTCTTTGAAGCTGTCTCTGGTTTTTTCACTACAACAACATCTTTCTCATCCATGTAAGTATGGACTGTTTCTTCTACCACCGTTCCTGATGGTATGCTAGAGGTTGACTCGAAAGATACTGTTTCTTCAACAACATTCTGTTCTTCAGTTTCTATAGACTTTTCATCTAAAGGATCTGCTGAAACGGGCTCCTCAGCATTGGCAATGCTAGATGGAATACTCAATTTTTCTTCTAAGTTTGCTTCGATCTCTTCTTCCTCTTTAGTCTCAACAATCACAGAAGGACAAGTGACTTCTGGTTCAATGGGAAGGTCTTCTGACTGATGCTCTTTGACTAGAGGGACACTTGTTTCCTCCTCACAATTATCATCTGCTGAAGCTTTTTGCTTGGTCCCCTGCTTTGAAACATTCTTTTGAATCTTATCACTGAAAATTCAAGAAAGGTAAAAACAGTATTCATAAACAGGCTTAAATGTTTTATGGTTACGAATGCATTCAATTTGAAAACCAATCAGTACATACAATGAACAAGAGACTACTGCATACGTTGAAGCTGATGCTCCATATAATTAGCCGCAGTTGTTATCATCGCCCTTAAAGAATATGAATGCTTTGAAATAAGGAGACAGAAATTATATTTATACACCATGGAAAGAAATTACTGCCATTTGCTTAATATTGCCTTCTTTTTATGCTAATACAAAACAAAGCAAAATCTAAATCAATAAAGTGAATCTTTGTATAATAAAAATGGAGCAATATCTCAAAATTCATTTAAAAAAAAAAAAAAGTCTTATAATCTCTACTAAGTCTTCCTCAGACTTTGATCTAGATCATGACTGACACTCAAACAGGCTTACATCAACAGCCTCTCGGCCGGAAACAAACCCATTGATATCTATCATTCAGATTTGCGCAGTGATGTCATCATAGGAGACAATATTTATCAAAGGAATAGAGATTATACATGTAAAATATTATTTTTTATACAAAAAAGAAAAAAAAACTAGACAAATTACAAACAAAAATTCTTAAATCATATTTTCTATGACCATGAATGCATTCACTTTGGAAAATTCATAAGAGAACATACAAATAAGAGATTTATCACTGCTTATGTTGGTATTGGCAATATAATTAATTTATCACAGCCCTTAAAAGAAAATGAATGGACTGAAATAGAGACAACAACTAAGAAAAAGAAAAGAAAAAGAGTGCACATGGTGGAAAGAAATTTTCATCACATATCTAACTTTCCTCTTTTTATGGTTATATAGTGTATGGTATTAATTGAAAGATTATTTTAAAATATAATAAAGAAACATATATTCTCAGACTCAAATTATGAACCTTAAGCAGGTTCATCTCCACAGCTTCTAAGCTGGAGACCATCCTATTAATATCTACGAGTCCTAATTACACGGTGAATGCTGCCAAAAGATTTAAGACGTCCATGGATAAATGAAAAAAAAAACTCCCAAAAAAAACTCTTACAGCACATATCCAATTGATCATTCAGAAATTGTCCCAGCTCCTGGGGACCTTACAAGGCAAGATCTTCTGACTTCTACAAAAGTCAGGTGGCCTATCCATTTCACATCAGAATAGTATCAGCAAATGTGTGTAGTGTACAGAGCTTTTTCTAAGAAGTCAATGTCGCTTGCAACATCCTGATCCAAACCTGGGACCTAACAATCTTAAGGTGGGGTGTCTACCATTTAGACCACCACACCACATAAATGAATTTTCAATAGTTCAACATCGAGAAACCAATAGCCTAAAACATGCAAAATATTAACAAACTAATTCCTGATTAAACACGGAAAAAAAAATCGCCAATATAAAACTGCATAACAGTGGACGCTGCATTCAGTGTGTGGTTTCATAGCCTATTTTGTGTAGTGTATGATCCAAGATTAATTACAGTCACAACAGGATAAAAAGCGTCACATGAAAATCACAAAGTCAGTCTATGGCATTTTTTTGTTTTTACAGGGGAGACAAAAAAAGTGATTAAATGTTACTTAACTTCCATTTTATTAGTATTCCATGAGCATATTTTAGGACATTCAGGCAGTCAACATGAATAATGTGGCAATTGCAAAATTAGAACAAGGTCGGGAGATTCTAAGTACACAAAAAACACAATTAAGAAAATCTGGACTAAAGTGTTTTTCAGTGTGCACCAATGATATATGGTCCCATGTAAGTGGCTACCTTAATTCAACTGAAAGCCAGAGAGTTATGTTCCTCAGACACCAATTCACACATAAAGCCAAGACCATCTATAACTAGCTCAACCCTATGAAAGAGGAGCAGGTCAAGAAAGGTTGACTCTCAGATTTTGCGCAGTGTGTTGTCATCAATGGATCAATATCAAGTCAATTCAAAATAGCCAATACAACTTTTTATAAGTTTTATAAACACCCTGAAACAAAATAATTTCAGTGTTTCTTTAGATACCTTGTCATTTTCTGTTTCTTCTTAGACGATTCAAAGTCCCCATCAGATTCTGTAAAAAAAAGTTAAAAGTAGTAAAATAGCATCTTCACAATACTTGAGAAAGAAGTAAATTGCTTCTCTTGTTGATCAATGTTGCATCATTACAAATTATTCAAACTGATTTTCAAAAAGTCAAAAATTGCAAAATGGACCAGTAGAAAGAGTGTGACACTCAAAGTAAGCTATTCACCTCAAGTAATGCATGAGTAAAAGTCTTATGGAAAATCCAAAGAGAGTAAATGATCCTTACAAATGCATAAAGATGAGGTCAAGCAACCTTTGATGATTTAAATATGAAATTTTCTGAGAAAGGGTAGTAAAATCATGGTATCTTCAGAATCCCCGAATATGAAATAAAATTTTAAACACACATAAAAAAATAAGCTAAAAAACATATGTGTGAATTTTTACTGAGAACTTCATGAATCTAAGAGAGATGAGGTTCATTATAGTTCAGCAGATTTTTTTCTTAAATCTTATGGACATAATTCAAATCCTCAGACATAGAACCATTTACAGTACAGTCTCCCTGCCAGAAACAAACCCATTGATATCTCTAACATTCATGTTTGCACAGTGATGTCATCATAGAAGACAATATTACCCAAAGGACTTCTGATTTCTGACAGCACATCTACCAGCACTTCTCAGATTTATAGATTTGAGGCCTAAAGGTGGAGGACTTAAATTTATGAAATAATAATACAGAAAAGAGATAAAGCTCATGCCTAGAAAAGCAATGCTGCTCATTTCAAGATGTACATAATAAGTGTTTTTTAACACCAAGGCAACATCAAAATTTGTTTGGCCTAGATTCTACTGTATTTTCTCACCGAGCCATTCAAGAGTTGGCACAGTGGGCTGATCACCTACTTGTCAGGATTTCTTGATCCATAGACTTTCCCATGTTTGCATTTCAGTCATGATGCTCTTTTCATGACTGATCGCAATAAAGTTCCCCACACTGTTAAAGCAGTGGATGGAAAATGGATAACAAAACAAAGATATAGCTCAACAAGAACTTAGATTTTTGTTGGAGTGAATCAACTTTGCCCTTAACAGTTATCACTCCGATTAAGATAATCATAGGTAGCAAATCACATTGAACATTAACAATGTCATATTTAATGGTGAATAGAAACAGTTTGACTGATTAATAAATGTCAATACATACCTTCAGACTGACTAGAAACCAGTGACCTCTTCCTACTACTCATGCTCATTTCCATATCTTTGAATCGACTTGAAGGAACAGGTGCCCTACTACTTCGTCGAATTGGTGACATCAGGGCTGTTGATGGTGGTGTTGCTGTGGTGCTATCAGTACCTTTTTTATTTTTCTTTCCAGAGGTCTCATGCTGAGTCACTCTGTCTTCTCTGACATTCTTTTTACTATCTGGACTCTTCACATCATTTTTTGTGGATTTCTTTGTTTTATCTGACGTAATTTTAGGACTTTTTGAGGATATAGTTTGCTGTGAGGTTTTCTCTTTGCCACGGGTACTTGGAGATGTCCCATGGGCTGAGTCTTTCCTTGCTTTCTTTGATGTCCCTTGAAAACAATGTTAGGTGATACAAACATTGAGTACTGTTAAAAAGAGATACTAAATGCTTCCAATTCTATGCATGGGAGATCAAGCTCTTATTTATATATATATATTAATATTATATATAGATAGATAGATAAATAGATCTATAGACAGATAGATAAAAAGAAAGATATATATTTAAATAAATAGTCCGGGAAACATAATTAACAATACATTATATTGTCACAATATGATATCAAAACCCATTAATTTTCATGTTCACTATCTTAATTGAAAACTGTTGTTATCACTGCAATAAATAATTAATTTAAAACGTTAAAAAGTAAAACTTACCCATCTCTTATCTGCTAATTATCAGTCACACCTGATTGATATTCTTTGTTATATCTGAAGGGAAAATTTTGAAATGGTATTGACAGAAATGATAAGACACTGACATGTCTTGGGACAAAATCAAAAACATGTGAAAGTGGAAGCAACAGCAAATACAGAACAAAAATAGTCCATCAGCCCAACAAAATGATCATGTGAAGCTCAAATACTTTGGAAGGTATATACATAGCCTATATATGAGATTTGCATCAGTAAGGGCTGGATCAAATGAGGAGTGGGAAAACTGGTAACAAACTACATGGAAAGTCAATTCTGATTGGGAAAATTTACAATGTAAAATGTGGCGCACACACACACACATATATATAACAGCTGTTAACATCTGGCTATTTAGTTCCCCATATCCTAGCGTGCCATTCCACAGCGAGGTCAACTACCTGCGTGTACAGGGATTCCCCAACTCACTTTGCTGTCATGTTTGATTATACACTCATTACCTCCATAAATAACTTTAATCATTGCACCTTATTTATTACACTGGGAATATCAAAAACACACAAGTCAAAAGTATGTAGCATGTTACACGTCATGGGAGTGTATTATAGAACCTACATTTTAATGTATACATAATATACAGAAGCAAAGGTGAAGTAGGTGAAAGGTATGCTGCTAAAATTTGACGATCTCCTCCTTAGTGATGGTTGTCTGAATATGTATGATGTTGTCTGGTGCTATTGGTTTTCCATGTGATATTTGTAGCCTACATGAATGACTTTGTACAATTCATTGAGGTGACTAAATGTGTACCTTACAGTAAACGCTATGTCAACTTTTATATGCTTTGTTGATATAATGTACATTCTTGTACGACTTTTTCACTATGAACGAAGTAAGTTCTCTGTAAACTGTTTGTGAGGTATCTATGGCAAAGGAGTGACTATTGTATGGTTATGGCGTGATTTTGTATCAGTCAGGAATGTTGTCCAGTTTGCTTTTTTTAATTACCATAGATTTGGGGGGACAATAGACCAGAAAGGAAAAAAAATGAGACAGAGAGAGAGAGTCCCAGATCTATATGGCATTATCACTGATCATGTGACATTCTCAACACTGACAAAGAAACATTATCTACACTTTTAGTTCCACTTGGTTTGTTTTTGTTTGCTTTTTTTTCAATTTCACTACCCTTTTCATTTGTCTAAGGGTTCATAATATTGAAAAGTAGGCATACAGATTATGAGTATTTTTCGTTACATTTTAGTAACCCTTTTGATGTGAGTTTGACACCTAGCTCAAGTTTTTTTAACAGACATTGGGTCTCTGATTACAAATATCTGGGTATTTTTTGGGGGCTAATTTATTGTTTCCGAAAAAAAAAAAATTATAACGTTGAAAAAAACATTACAACTTTTATTCGCTTTTCATCAGTACTGTCTCAGCTATTTCCACTCAATGTTATTGTTTTACGCTACTCTTCCGGCCGAGCCGGATGTCCCATGCATATATATCACATCGCCCTCTTTTACGGGGGTCCTCCGCTACTCTAGAAACATACGAGGGGCCCGAAAGACAATAAGCGACAAGCCATGTAGATTGACTGGATTCAAATTACGTCCTTGGCGTGTGCCTGGGCTTGTGCAATTAATTCGAGTGCCAAATTCTGCCAGTCTCTTGACAACCGCCGAGGAGGGAACATTGGATGCTATATATGGGAAATTGAATTATACACCTCTAGCCCTGTGGATTGTTTTTCGCACTCCTGTGTATTTCGTGAGTCGGATTATGTGGGTGTGCAAATCTATTGTGTTTATTTTTGTTTTGCTTTTTTGCAATTGTTCTTTATTTGGGATATTTTGTTGGGTTCTTTTTTCTTTCTGGTTTTGTAGTGGGAGGCTGGGAGGAAAAGAGGGGGGGGGGGGGGGGGAAGGGGAGGGGTGGTGGTTTTTTTTTGGGGTTTGGTTTTTTTTTTTTTGGGGTTTTTTTTTTTTTTT
>JBBPCV010778830.1:465-10620 GCA_037974505.1 Plocamopherus tilesii
TAGCTGTATCTTAATCTGTATCTGTATCTGTTTCTATATGTAGCTGTATCTTAATCTGTATCTGTATCTGTTTCTATATGTAGCTGTATCTTAATCTGTATCTGTATCTGTTTCTATCTGTTTTTGTATCTGTTTCTGTCTGTATCTGTATCTGTTTCCATCTGTATCTGTATCTGTTTCTATCTGTAGCTGTATCTGTGTCTTTCTGTATCTGTTTCTATCTGTAGCTTTATCTTTTTTATCTGTAGCTGTATCTTAATCTGTATCTGTATCTGTGTCAGCATCTCTGAGTCCCAGTATACTCCCAACAGTTTCTGTCTTTCTTTAAGTTTTTTCTTTGAATTTGTAAGATATTCATATCGGGACTTTCTAAAATTGTCTGGCGAATTCAATTGATGTGTTACTAGGTCTGATTTCTTGGAGTTCGGATGAACTGATTGAATGGAGTGGGGTAGTTTGTGATTAGGGACTTTTTTTTTCATTTCACTCTACGTGTCCATGAACATTCTCTGTTCTGTATGTTGCTGTGTGCGGCATTATCAGAAGCGGAAAGAATCTATCATTATGTGTACCATGTATAAAGGCAGCACAAAGAATCTGACATCAATAGGCCCAATGAGAATAGTTGAAATACGATCACGGAGGAAAGGATTTAATAAAGAAAAATTAGAAAGGAAAATTGTGGTTCCAATGAGTTTGGAACCCGGGATGTGGACATCGGATCGTTTCGCTGAGACCATCATTGTTATCTTACCCACCATGCCATTTCACTCCTTGTGTCTTTGTATAATTTTGGTATAAATGAAGAGGTTTAGGACCAAATAGGTGTAGACTCCACAGCATGATTGCTGTTTAACATTCATCGGCCATTTTTCAAAATCGCTAAGAATTACCTGACGTCTAGCCTGTTACTGTCACGTATTTTCGAACATTTACAGTACCTATGTGTCCAACTCCGTTATGACGTCAGTGTCTCGTGTGAAGCCTTGTACCGGTACTTATAAACTAGCCATGCTGTGACTGGATTTTCCGTGGTAAAAATTAGAAACAAAAGGGAATCCATTGGACGTTGTGAACTGCGGAGGGATTTTTAAGCGTATCCAGTGTCAACAAAATATTCTTTCTGAAAAGACGATATGTATCGATATATTATTATACATGTGGCTGTTTCTTTGGAGTTAGCCTTATTGATTAACTTCGTCATATTCGCTTCTTCCGGCGAAGACGGTCCTGTTTGCTTTCAATGCACAAAGTTAAATGATCCGTACGCCTGCAATGTACTTGCACGTTGCGGTGCACACGAAAAATGTTTCTCTGCATACAGTTTTTTCGGTGACCCTTTAGATACTCTGCTGTGGGACGTGGGTTGTACGAACGGATCCTCGTGCAAGGTCGTAAAACGTAGCTTTGAGACGCCATCTAGCGGGGAAACGAATCACAACACCGGAATTCACCTCAAAGATTTAGGAAGTCATCGGGGATCTCCAGTCAACGTCGGAGTCAGAGATCTGGACAACAGTGGCGAGAAGTTTTCCGCATGTGGTGAGTGCTGTGACGGCGACTACTGCAATGAAATCCCATGCCAACATCAGGATGCACAAAAGAACATTCCTACGGGACTGGTATGCCATTCGTGTCAGGACGTAGACAATAGTTCCAAATGCTTGGAGGTGAAAAGGTGTCAAAAGGGGGAGATCTGCGCTGCGTGGATTACAACCAAGGGACTTTTAAGCATGGGCTGTAAAAATGCAGCAATATGCTCTTCAGAAAAGAATGGTACCCCGCAAAGGACGAGGAGGAATGTGGACAAGATTTTATCTCAGTCTGCAGATCGAAGCAGATCTAAATTATTTGAGTCTGGTCGGACAGCTACTGAAAGCGACGTTGATATTTCGTCTACAAACACCAATATTGACGAGGACTATTTAAACGCGATATGGAGTCATGTACATAATTCCTACTTCTCGGCTTACGCTAGACGAAGTGCATCTAAGGCGTCCAATGACATTGGGTGCAGTGAATGCTGCAATACAAGTTACTGTGCCGCAGACTTGTGCGCCAATTTCCTCGTTCCACCCCTTACTCCTTCAACCATATCAGTCGAACTTTCACCCGCGACTGTCACGGCAGTAGAAGGCAGCAACGTGACATTCGTATGCAACATCACGGGGCCGCCTCCTCTAAACATCACGTTCTCTCTTCTATCTCAATCTATCAATGTGAGCTCCGAAATAAAAACGTGTAATGTGATACTGAACTCGGCTGAGGGCGACGTTGTGTGCATTCTAGAGAGCGTTTCCTTTAGTAATGCCGGTCTTCTGACATGCGATGTTACAAGCAGTGTGCTCGCTGCAACGGAGTCTGCTACTGCCAATGTGCTGGTTGAGAAGAGGGCCGTGACTTTGAACGCCGTTATAACACCACGTGATACTATCATTGGAGGACGCGGATTCACAAACGTGACGTGTAAAGTGGATGGATATCCAAACCCACGTTACAGGTGGTATCAAAATTCGTCAGGCTCTCGTATAGATATAAAGAGCTTGCCTTCCTTCAACGTCGTCTCTGGTCCAAACGACTCCTCTCTATTGCAAGTCGATTCCAGTTCGCGACAAGATGGAAATTTTCTGTGCGAGGCCTCCAACGTTCACGAAACCATCACGCTGCCATTCAAGCTGAAATCTGCAACCAACATCACCCTTACCAAAGCGCCGTCCAATGTAAACATAGATTCCAAAAGCAGCCCTTCTCATCTGACTTTTTCGTGTTCCTTTGACAGTTATCCAGCTGCGCATGTCAGTTGGAGTCTGTCATCAACCTCTAACAAGTCTTTGAATTTCGTATTAGACCACTATCGGGGCGTCAATATTACTTCCAGTACAAAGGACACGAGCGTGACTAGTGTCATCACCATACCCACAACCTTAATATTACAAAACCAAACCCCCGATGTAGTAAAATGTGCTGGCGACAACGGCTATCATAGCCTACGTACCTCTGCCTTTGTTCGCTTCCTAGCCGCCCCGACTATCACAACGCCTGCCGGTTCTAAAGAGTTTGACGTCATGAAAGGCAATGATGTGACTCTGAGGTGTGACGCTGACGGGAATCCAAAACCATTATTGGCGTGGATTTTTGCCGACAAATACGGAAATCCTAGCATTCTCGGTGGAGTAAGTATATTGGACTCAGGCAAAACTTTAAAGGTCGTAGACATGAGGGTCGATGGTACATTTACTTGTAGGGCAAGAAATAGTCAAGGCAATGATGAAGTCAGTATCAAGATTAATATTATAACGTAACCGTCCAATGGCTTCACGCAGGTCCGATTAAGGGGTAGACCCTAAAACTAGAACTAACGAAGACCAGGATCGGAAAGAAGAAAAAAATGCATTGGAGTGAGTGGTTGGAGCTGGATGCCAATATGACTTAGGTCTACTTACTGACTATTGGCCGTATCGCGTTCCGGTTCACTGTGTGCGTCAAATCGGCAGCTCTCATTATTCTAGTTATAGCTGTGCGTAAGGTCTCGCCAATCTTTCCTGTCCTATGTAAGTAAGGTAATTGTATATATATAGGTCGTTGTTTGAATGAATTTGTGGATAGTCTATATGGTCGAGATCTCGATTGAGCACAACTTGGTGTGCTGTTATTGTTATCGGTCTTCCCTCGGATTTATTGCCACATTGGATATTATATTATATGCTTGTTCGTATTGCTTTATTGGTCAGGATTTCTCTATCTCTTCGCAAAATGTGGACCGATGAAGTTCCATTGAACTTGCAATTTTACGAGAGTGAGAGAGGCTTTTCCTGGCCTTTGTTGTATATCACTCTATTTGTGATTTTGACTGGGAATCGTTTATTTATGATCATTAGTGTTGAACAGTGTCCAAGTATACCAGGACATGTATAGATTTCTTAAGTGATTTGTAAAGGGGTATTTTTGTTGTTGTTTTGAGCTTGTTTCCTTTAATCCAAATGTGGTTTAGTTAGTTCAGGGCTGCGGAGAATAGCTGTTTTCTTCTTTCTACATACTCTTGATAGCCGATGAGTGAGCCCACTTTCTTCGCCTTTTTCCTGTCTTCTTCGTTTCTTGATATTGATGTGAATTATGGGTTTGTTTGTTTTGTTTTGTTCTGTTTTTGTTGTGTTTTTTTTTATTTAGATGTGTTTGTTTGGGGGGGGGGGGGGTTTCTTGGGGTTTTTTGGAGCGTCTCTTGGCTGGATTTTGTCGATGTTAGTGTTAGCGTATTCATGTGCAATGAAATCCACATCTTCGACTTATGGTACATGTATTTCATTTGGGTTTTCTTTTTCGTATTAAGATTTTGGTACGTCAATGTACAATGCACATTGTTTTTCTTGGAGATAATGTTCTAAATAGATGGAGAAAAGAACATGACTTAAAACTCTCTCAATGTGGAGTCCCAACATTGATCATGAATGTTTTGATTTTGATGAGTCGTTGATTCTTGTGTTTATTTTTGTACGCGACAGCAAGAGAAGCTAACAACATTAGCAATAAAGAAAGATCAAACATCGGAGAGCTTAGATTACTTAAATTAATCAGGAAACTAAAACTAAAACTGTCTTACTTTGATCATCTGAAAGTACATGGCACTTGGGACAAGCTACTTTAGAATAAGAAGTAGAAGTAGAAGGCCTGTTGGAGGGGAAAAGTGGATGAGGCAGACCCAACAGACGATGGCCACAGTGACAGTCAAAGGATATGTGCCAGTGGATGAATTGCCCAACGAGGCAGCTATGATGGAATCAACGTCAGGGAAGGACATGCCATGAAGAAGAAGAAAAATAAAAAATGTGACTGTAATAATAGTAGGCTTATAGTAATAATTTGGGTGGTCGAGAACTTTTAACTGGAAACTCTCACTCTACCTGTCGAACGCAGATAGCCGTAACGTGTTACATGGAGAGCGTGAACTTTCTACTCGAGAGACGCGACGGTGGTACCTCGACCCTGACCTCAGGAAATGGAAAATTTTGGTACTATTTTAGTAACAAAAAAACCCCCAGGAAGGTACTAGTGGAATTGTAATTTATAGTAACCAATCAGGTTGCAAGTTAGTTGAAGCTTTTATGCCCACCAGCGGCTTTGATTCTGCAAAGTAGGGCATTTGACTGAGGGTAGCACATACACTAATATATTGATATTAAATTAGCAAAACATTTTACCGCAAGCTGACCTTTGGCCACTGCCTCATCTTATGACCTTTGTTTTGTTGTTTGCCACTTATTTATTGCTGTAAACTATTTATTTGACAAAAGATGATGACAAAATATCTTAGCTCACTTTTTTAAGCCGTAATTAACATTTTTCACTATTAGATCTATTCTATCTCTATAGTCTATAGAATAGGCTCAATAACACTCTCGACGACAACAAAACATAACAAGACTCAGGGGTAAGATCTATAGAATGCGCAACCAAACGGATTGACAAAATGTGATGCATGATCTACAGATCAACAGAATACGCAGCATTTTTATGGATTGTCGCGCGTTCCTTTGATCGACAAAGCGCTGCGAGATCTATGGATCGCGCAAATCGACTGATCGCGCCCAACATAAATTTATTATATGATGCATACTATTATTACATAGATCTAGATCTGATATTCTGTAATTCTAACAAAATTGTACATGTATAGATTTACTGATTTACAACTGTGTTTAAATTTAAAGGTCAAGATCTAGATCTAGATCTAGAGGGAAACCTTTACTAAACCGGCCCGTTTACCTCTCTTTAAGTCTGATGAGCGTTAACCAAAATCTACAGATGATGACAAAAATTCGATCTGCATCCAAAATTCTAGATCTACATGAAAGTCGTTAGAGGTGTGATCAAAGATTTCCAGGTCGAGAAATACGTGTGAGCGTGTATTTAATATATAATTATATATATATATATATAGATCAAGGCCTCTACATCTAGATCTAGATCTAGATCTAACCAACCGAAAGTCGAAATAATCTCAGGCTGCAAAACAAACCCCAGCTCGTTACTCGTTTGTTTTGATGAATGAGAGTAGCCTCCCCTGGGTAAGTGCACAAACCGGAAGAGTTTCACTAACTACAGCGATTGTTTGCCTAGTTACGATTAGGCCTGAACTAACTGCTTCATGTTGACATCCTTCAGGGATGAAAAGGATTTAATTTTAATTGTATTTCATTTTGATCAGGCCTTTTCACTATTTCATGATGGCAACTGTGATGCATGGTAGACGCAGAGGGCAGAGAAGGGGTACGTAGAAGCAGTTTTTGATAGAGATATGTTTGAATGAACAATAATGAAATGAATGTATTATACTAATATCATTTAATATTTAATATGTGCGAACGAAATGCCTCGCCACATCACAATCTAATAATCACGATCACACAATGACAATGTGATGAATGTGAAATATGATGAAATATGATGTAAATGTCTACTCCGATAGTGCCAACAGCGCGAGATTTGAGTCTAAATAAAGTTGTGAACAAAATGTCAACTTTGTTGAATCTGGCCTAGTTCTAGACACCAGGACACCATCAGTGGGCATCCATCGGCATCGACAGGAATTAGCCACTGTTTCCCATTTTAACCTTATTATGTGGATAATGATTGTATTCTACATAGATCTAACTATTATACAGATTCTATCTAGAAGGTAAAAGTAAAAGCAAAGGTAAAAAGGTATCGGAGATTACCAAGGTATTAAATCCACACATTTTTGTGCCATATCATATACACATTTTACTGGGACTAGATCTATTTGTCACATAGATCTAGATGTAGCTCTAGATCACAATGTGTTAGACATTTATTTCTGGATGAATGTGTGTATGTGTGTGTGTTTGTGTGTCAATGTGTTAGGCCAAATTTTTATATTTCTGGATGAATGTGTGTGTGTGTGTGTGAGTGTGTGTGTGTGTGTGCCCTGTGAGTGTAGCTATTTTCAGACACTTTTTTCTGTTTTTTGGACACTCTGGTAGACAATCCAGACTCCGTAAAAAACTGCATTTACTGACAGGAAATTTCAAAGCAATTATCATGGCAACAATAAAAGATTGTATATGAACTCATAAAATTATTTGGATATATATGATCTAGATTTTATATATACATTGTATCATTATATATACAATTCAACAACAGCTGGTAACGAATTTTACGTTCCTTCTTTTAAGTAGGAGAATTTATACTCATTATACTTCAAAAATGTTGGTTGTGATTGCCCATTCTTCTTAAATGAAAAAAGACGTTGGAAGCATTCCGAATGGTGGAATTTCTCGGAGAATTTGTTGAGGATATGCAGTGCAGTACATTGAGAACAATTAATTTTAATGGTCAGTATCGTTTCTGTCACAATATAACATAACTAATGTCAAAGAGAATTAATTGACATACAGGTAAGACTTTTTGGAGTAAGCATTAAGGTTTAAATGTGGACACAATTTAATATTATTGTCTCAACCCTTATGATAAAGGCACACTTTTTTAATGATAATTTGAAACATGGAAGAATTTGTCCACATCCAGTAATGTCAGATGACTTATTTTAGCAGAAAGAATGCTTTGAAGAGGATTTTTAAATATATTTTTTTATCTGTTATTTGGCTGTAATTTTCCCTTCATTTTCTTGTTGACAGGTAAGAAGTGATGTTATTGTAGCTAGGTTTAGTGGTTTTTGTTTAATTCATTAAAATAAGTTGCCTGTGTCAATAACAAGAAAAAAATAAAAAACAAGAATTCTATTTCTGAATTGTATGTTTGACTTTATAAATCATTTAATGTTTTTGACTGATCAACACTTCATTAAGAATATGATATCCGACTTCACCTGAAAGATCAGCTTCACCTGTAAAAAGCTTTTTAAATCTTTGATTCAAGTCAACATTGCCTTCATTCTTGATAAAGTTCATTTTATGTTATTTTACTGTTTGCTTCATTTATTTCCATATGTACCTATGAAGTAAGTTTTGTAAAGTTTAAGAACTTTTTATAGTGTAATAGGAGAGTAGCTTAAGCAAGATTTTAGAGATATTGACGGCCATTATTTGGTTGTTTTTTTTTGTTGTTTTTTTTTTTACAGAAGGCTCAGGAGGTGGCCTCCCCCCTGATTTTAATGTCCAGGGGAATGCCATGATGCTGCCTGATGGCACTGATCTGCGTCAAGTTACAGTCATTTCCAAAGGTGATTGGGACAGAATTGAAAGAGAATTAAACCGAAAGCAGATCCAAGATGAGATGGTTCGCAAAATTCGTGAGGACAGAGAAGAACAAAAAAGAAAATCTAAGGAGATAGTAAAAAATTGGGGCAATACAATTGCTGTAAGTATAATATGTAAATATTTCTGTTATTTTCCATTCACAATTTATTCAACATTTAGCCTTTAAATTGAAAATTAAAGAAAACAATTTATTTTTTTTTTGTAACAAAATCATCTTTGGAGTTTTTTTTGCTCAATTATAAATGTTCTATCGAAAAAAAAAATATTTTGACATTTTGTTGTCTTAGGGTCAAAGACAAAGAAAACTTGAAGCCCGCAGGCTGCGAGAGGAAAAGGAAGAGGAAGAGCGGAAGCAAATAGACATTGAAGAAGCTAAATATCAAGCTGCCCAACGAAAAGAGGCCATTGAAAAAGCAAAGACACAACAGTATTATCAGACAGATCGAGTCAAGAACTTCCATGTGAGTCATTATATAATATATGATATTATTCAAAATTTCAAAAGCTGAATCTAGAAAAACTTTTTTGTCACACACATATAGCTTTGGTAAAAGTGACACTATTGTTGATTTGCTAATTACTGTATTTTATTGATTACCATGTTTGTTGTCACTTAAATTACAATATCAGTGTTCTTACCTCACCGCTATGGCAAGCCCCTTGAAAATGATGCTCTCTGAGATGTAGCTGCCCAGATATGCTGCCTGTATGCTAATCTTTCAGTCTCTCTGTGATGTCATCTACCTCTAGCAAGCTCATAAATGTTATCTTCCACTGTTTTCTAGGTCTGCTTTCTCATCTTTTCTCATTCCACTTTCCCTTCCTTTACCTATATTGTTTTCTCTATTGTGTAATGTCTCTTAGCATGACCAGAATAAGAGAGCTTTTGTTTTTTAATGTGTTTGTTTAAGCAGCTGTCTCTTATGTTAAGAAGATTTTTGAATCCTTCATACTTGTTTATTTGTTTCCATAAGATTTGGAGGATTTTTCTGTTTCAAGTCATCTCAAAGACTTGAGTCTTATTAATGTCACTATGGTGTGACAATATCCAATTTTGCTGCCAACTAGCGCTGATGGTAGAACACAGCCTTTCAGAATTCTTATTTTGGTTTTATTGTTTTGCTCTTTTTACATCTTGCTCATGTTGTTTAATTTCAGTTTTGTAATAGCTACACTTATCTTTATTTCATTTTTTGAGTTACCATCCCCATAGACATAGACTCGAAGAAAATCAAAGTGTTCAATATATCCTTTCTGTACTAAATCTTTATCCTTATAAATATATAATTTAACACTGGACAAGAAATTGAATTGTTGAAATTGTCTTTCCAGAGTGCCTTGACCCTTACTGAGGTTCTAAAAGAGCGAGAAGCTCAAATAGAACTGAAGCATTTGAAGGAAAGGGCTTTGGAGGATCAGGACGACATCTTTATAAAAATAGACAGGCAAAATTATGAAAAGAGCATCCAGGCAGACCAAGAAAAGGCGAGGGCCCGCATTGAAGCTGCATGTAAAACTGCTGATTTCCAGAAAACTCAGTAAGTCAACAATTCCTGAAAGAAATGCTTGACTCTAAATTATATCTCTTATTTGTCACATAATACTGATTGCCTTCTAAGAAATCAAATCAGTAAATGACTTCTAGGTGTTAAAAACGCTTGCACAAAATAGAAATATCAGGATGGAAGCAATAAGGCAAATCTTCTTCACTCTGCTTCTACAATCACCGCTACTATGGACTGTTGATCCCAAATACTTAAACACATCTACCCTCTTTACCTCCTCGCCTTTTAACAGAATTGTGCCTGTATTCTCTTCCTCATTTATTCTTTCTCTCTCTTTCTCTCTTTCTCTTTCTCTCTCTCTCTCTCTCTCTCTCTCTCTCTCTCTCTCTCTCTCTCTCTCTCTCTCTCTCTCT
>JBBPCV010778941.1:5000-10619 GCA_037974505.1 Plocamopherus tilesii
GAGGGGCATATCTGTGGGAGATTTGTCAATATGTTAACCTTCAAAATCTGCAAGGCAATTGTTCCTTTTGAGATTAGGGGCTCATGAATATATTTTCTATATATTTTCTAGTTTGTGCAGTTTGGTTGTGGGTTGTTTTTTATCAGTTATGCTTTAGATTTCCTCTCTTAATTTTCCTCTGTAGTTAGAATTTTAGTTTATATATGGGTCATCGGATGATTATCAGAATATACAGTGTAATGTTTTAAGACAGGATGCACAGTGGACAGTACAGTGACATTGATCCAATATCTAGAAGTCAAGTGGAAAGCATGTCCGGTTGAGCGGCCATGTTTTATTCAACAACATAATTGTGTCAGATAATACTATGGTTGCCACAATGGCACATTTACAGCCAAATACTATATTAGTAATATTAGTTTAACTAAACAAATATGCCAATTACATTACATCCCCCTTTCTCTGAAGATGAAGACTAAGAACTAATAGTCTTTAAGAACAACTAGTAAACATAACATTATTAATTTGAAAAATGTTTCCACTTCACATTATGGTTTTATGCACTTTGTTAATATAACATTTTCTTTTCTTTCTTTTTTTTTTTTAACTGTGTACATTTAACTTGTTGTACAATCTAATTTAGATCCACATTCAACAATATATCATTCATCCCTTTACTTTACACACACAAAAAAGAAAGAGGATTAGACTTAGACCAATTAGAGTATCTAGGTCATAAATGATAAATGTAGATTCACTGTGATGAGTCTGAAATAGTATTTCCTTGATGTAAATTCTAGCTAGTTGAAAGGATCAACAGTTCATGAAAAAATTTGAGAGAATAAAATTTGAATGGTACTCTAAGAGTATTAACTAGTGTCTACTCATGCACCTGTGTATGCGTGTGAATTGTTTGTGTGATCGTCATTTCACAAGTCCAAATTTATTAGGTAAAGCTTAAGGCTTTGACAGGCCATACCTATAGAGTGTATTTGTTTGGTTTCCTGACATGACGACCACTTCTAGTAGTGTATGTAATTGCATTGTCTGGGTGGGATCTCATTGACACGTTGCCAGTGAGATCTAAAGCTTGAGAACTCTTTTTGAGTTGGTGATGGCAGGACCTCGACCTGTGGCAGGGGTGATTTAGGCATGCATCTACTACTTTCGTTCATTGTTTCTCCAACTGGTTCAAGTTCATGTTTGATGTCATCGTTAGAGCTGAGACTGCATGCTCTGTTGCTGTTCCTGTTGGCGTTATCTGTGGTTTCACGTAAATGTCTTCTGTTTCTCCTATAAACAGATCCATCCACCTCGACGTTATATGTTCTTGGACCTTGTTGTCTAATGATCCGTCCTGGTGACCATCTTTTGTGTCCAGGCGTTGGCTGTATTCTGACCTGACATCCATCTGACAGTTTCTTCAGATGCTTAGTGTTCCTATCATGATATAACTTCTGTTTTTGTTTTCCTTCATAGTACTTTTTTGATATTGTGCCTCGATTGATTGTTTTCGGATGGTACAATTTCTGTGCTGCTGGAAGTAAGTTTCTTGGTCTTCTACCCATAATGAGTTGAGATGGAGATACCTGTATACTCTCCAGAGGTGTTGTATTATAGTCTAGGATTGCCAGATATTTGTCTGTACACTTGCTCCATAATCTTTTTATAATCTGTACCGCTTTTTCAGCTTTTCCATTGGCACTTTGATGGTGAGGTGACACTGTTTGGTTTTCTATTCTGTATTCTTTGCAAAAGTCATTGAACTCTTTGCTTGTGAATTGTGTTCCACAGTCTGTTTTGATTTTGTATGGAATGCCATGGATACTGAATACTTCTTTGAACGCTTCGATGACTGTATTGCTTCTCAAGCTGACAAGTTTTGAAGTTTGAATAAAAGATGAGTAATAATCCACAATTATGAGATAGTTGTGAGATTCAAATTCAAAAATGTCTGCCGCTATATGTTCAAATGGATATTTTGGAAGTATTGTGTATTCCATTGGCTCAGAAGCCTGTCTGTTTTGTATTCCAGCACAAGAGGGACATCCTTTAACTGTGCCTTCAATCTGTGAATTCATGTTTGGCCAATAGAAGACTTCTCGTCCTCTTTGCTTACATTTGACAATACCCATGTGACTTCTGTGAATAAGTTCCAAAGCATATTTTCGTAAGCTTGGTGGCACTACTATTCTCATTGATTTGTACACAATGCCATCTACAGCACTCAGTTCACAACGACTGTCGTAGTACATCTGTACTTCTCTTGGAACATCCTTTTTCTTTTCTGGCCAGCCTGTCAGTACCATCTGTTTCAAAATCTTTAGTTCTTTCTCTGTCTTTTCTTGAAAGAGCTGGTATTTATCATCCGAGATGTTTAGAAATTCAGAAACATTGATTTGATTCAGGTTCATCGTTTCTTCATGAGCGTCTTGCAAATATGCTCTGGATAAAGTATCAGGAAGTTGCATTTCCTTTCCTTTCCTGTACACAACCTTCAGATCATACCATTGCAGTGCTATATATAAGCATCCTTTGAAGTCTCATTGGAGCTGACAGCAGTGGTTTCTTGAAAATCTGTTCCAACGGTTTGTGATCCGTGTACACCAATGTCTCTTTACCAAAGATAAAGCAGTGAAATTTCTTACACGAATGAACAATGGCGGCCATTTCTTTTTCGATTTGTGCATATCTCTGTTCTGTGTCTGTTAGAGCTCTAGATGAGTATGCGACTGGGTTTTCATTCTGTATCAGGACTGAACCAATTCCTTTTGAGCTCACATCACAATGTATTTCTACTGGTCGTCTGACATCAAAGTATTGTAATACTGGGGCAGCTGCACATATATCTTTCAATCTGTTGAAAGCTTGTTCTTGAGGATCTTCCCATTGAAAAATGTTGTCTTCTTTCAGCATTTGACACAGTGGTTGATCCACTTGGCTCATGTTTGGAATGAACTTTCCCAAATATGTCACAAATCCAAGGAATCTACGCAGACTTTCTTTATCATGAGGTCTGGGCATTTCTTTGACAGCTGTTATCTTCTCTGGATCTGCTTTTAATCCTTCAGAGGTGATTCTATGTCCACAATAATCAACTGATTCCTGTCTTATCCTGACTTTCTCCATGTTTAATTTCAGATTGTATTCTGTAGCTCTTCTTAAAACCTTTTCCAGAATGAGATCATGCTGCTTCATGTCTCTACCTGCGATCAGTATGTCGTCCATTATCGCAAATGCTCCTTCAATGCCTTCCAACATCTGATCCATTATTCTCTGGACGATTTCAGGGCTGCATTTTAAACCAAAGGGCAATCTCAACCATCTATACCTCCATAGTGGAGTGTTGAACGTCGTAAGATATGACGATTCGTCATCCAGTTTTATCTGGAGAAATCCACTTTTGGCATCTAACTTCGAGAAATACTTGGCATTTGGAATTTCTCTAGTGATATCTTCAATTGATTTCATAGGATGGTGTTCTCTTTTAATGACTTTGTTCAAATCTCGTGGATCAAGACAAATTCTTATTTTGTCATTTCTTATTGATACTACCATGGAGTTTACCCATTCTGTAGGTTCCTCCACTCTTGTAATGAATAGATCTCTCTCCATTTCCTGCAATTTGTTATTGATCTTCTCTTTCAGTGCAACTGGAAATTTCCTACAAGCATGAATAACTCCCTGGGTTCCTTCTTCTAGCTTAATTTTGTATGTTCCTGGGAGAACACCTGTTGTTTTTTTTAATATCTGGATAGTTGTCAAGATCAGTTTTCTGCAAACTGTTTACTTTTGCAATTATTCCTAGCTCTTCAGCCAGATCGCCTGACATGATGTTTTCTGCATCAATGTCAACCACTTGAAACTTGGTTTTGATTGTTAATTTCTTTCCTGTGACTTGTAGCTCTATCTGACCAACTGGTTTGATAATGTGATTTGAGTAAGTTTTAAGAACTACAGGACTTTTGTAAACATTTCCAGTATTTGGAATCTTATCAAAATCTCTCTTCAAAATAACATTGCACTTTGCTCCAGTGTCAATCTTAAATGGCAGCTTGTGATCATTTATTTCTATCATTTCTTGCCATTTGTTATTTTCACCATGTTTATAATTGGACTTCAATGAATAAATTGGAAGTAGCATTTCTCCAGTATCTTCTTCATCCAGTTCTTCTGTGTCTACTTCATCCAGAGTATGAACTCTTGAAGATCTATGAGCTTTATTTCTGCAGACTATTTGCCAGTGACCTACTTTCTTGCAGTAGTTACAACTTGACATCTTTGCTGGGCATGTCTTGTGTGACTCTGGTCTGCCACATTTGCCGCACTGTTTGATGAATTTACTATTTCTGATTGGTTGGTGACGTGCTTTAGGTTCTGCGTATTGTTTTCTTATTGACTCTGTCTTTTTGTCTATTCTATCAATCTTGACCTCCTCTCTAAGTATCATCATCTGATTTCTGGACTGGTGATGCTGCTGTCCTAATTCTATTGCCTTTTGAAGTGTGAGATCTTCTCCTCGGTCTAATAACTTCTCTTGAAGCTTTGCATCAGACACCCCATCAATAATGCAATCCACCAATATATCATCTTTGTTCTCATACTCACAATCCATGAGTATGACTTTAAGATCTTTCACAAAATTTGTGAACGTCTCCCCACTTGCTTGCTTTCAGTTTTTCAGTTTGTGTCTGGCGATTCTTTTGTTCTTTCTGGACCTTACATATTCTTGAAATTTTTGGAAGACCTCTGCCACTGTGTTGTCTCCAGTTATCTGTAGAGTTTTGTAGATCTCTCTACCTTCTTCCCCAATCCAAGTTCCTAACCATTCACATTTCTGATTCTCAGTTGTGGTACTCAGGGGACCATTGAATACGAACTGGCTATGTTCCTTAAACCTACTCAGCTCTGTATATAGATCTGGGGCAGAGGGCTGGGAAAACTGAAAGGCCATAGCTTTAATAATTTGTTACCTTGATTCTGACACCATGTAATGTTTTAAGACAGGATGCACAGCGGACAGTACAGTGACATTGATCCAAAATCTAGAAGTCAAGTGGAAAGCATGTCCGGTTGAGCAGCCATGTTTTATTCAACAACCACATTGTGTCAGATAATACTATGGTTGCCACATTGGCACATTTACAGCCAAATACTATATTAGTAATATTAGTTTAACTAAACAAATATGCCAATTACATTACACTGACGAAAGTTTTAAAGCTGCAGTAAGACAAAGGGACCATACAAGTCTTCAATAATAGAAGTTTTGATTGTCAAAGGCAGAAGAAGAAGAAGATCAAAATGATTAATAAATTTAGACCAAAATGAATCTGTAACTTAGATTAAAGTGAGTATTAAATTTAGACCAAATTGAATACATAACAAAGATCAAAATGAATATGCAACATAGATCAAAATGAATATGTAACTTAGATCAAAATAAATGCGTAACTTAGACCAAAATGAATATGTAACTTAGACCAAAATGATTATATGTAACTTAATAGTATGTGTCTAATCGGAACACAGTTTTTTTCCCACTCAAAAAGTTATTGTAGAAGGAGTTGAGTCTAGTCCAAAACCTGTATTGTCAGGAGTGCCACAGGGTACAGTATT
>JBBPCV010779052.1:5000-10615 GCA_037974505.1 Plocamopherus tilesii
TTTTTGTCACTGCATTGAATAAAGAAACAAGATGGTAGCACAACTTCCCTGAAACTGAAAGCTGCTTGAGATAACTTAAGAGAGAGTGCACACATTTGGTGTCAGTTTAAGTTTAACCGAGCCTTTCAATCAAGCAAGGAAAAAACATGTTTTGATCGATTGTAGCAAAACTAAAAAAGCTGTAAAACCGTTCATTTTGTCACAGTATTATTGTGTATTGTCAGATCTGCACCATTCATGCCAAAAAGCTAGTGATAAACGAGAATGGTGGTTTAAAGATGGGGGAAAGGGGGTGGGGTTGAATGGGGGAGGATTGAGGTTTGACTATACACCGAGTAAAAATATAACATATCATGTTTTGTTGTTGGTGTGCATAGATGTAACAGGATTATTTTATGAATGACTATAATTGCAATGGATTTGAATGTGTACAACATGTATTTAATATTATATACTGTTTATATATGTATGCAACTTCTCTTTGTATAAATTATAAAGGAATCGTGAAAACAAATAAAGGGACAAATAAAATGTATCTTGCCTTCTTATATTTTGTCTTATTACATTTTATGAACTATAATAATGTTTGTTGCATTTTTGTTTTGTTTTCGGTTGTTTTTTCCTTTGTCCTATTACCTGTTTTCCAGATATTATGTGCTAGGTTGATCAGTGCATTTTGAGATACTCTCTTTCTTCATAGAATAATTTCCCTATCGCCATGTCATTGTACAGAGTCAAAATTCCTTACTGTTTTCCACAGGTCCTCTTCTATATTCCCGTTGGTTGAGTTTTATTTTCCATTTTGACTATTACATTCTATTTTTTTCAATATTAATTCTGCAATTCTAGTTATACCAAAACTTATATTTAAAAACTAACCCAGGAACTAAAAAGAAGAAATTAACAAACATGCACACATTATTATGCATTCAAAGATGAGTAGTCAGTTCTGAAACCAGACAATAAATTGTCCCCCACACAGTCCTTTGTATGGAGCTAGAGACATGCAAGATTAGCATTCACGTCTTGCTTCCTATCATTTGTGTGGGGTCTGGTGCTATCTGCTGATTTTCACATTGTGTTTGCCTCAAATGATAACCTAATGTATTATCGTCTGCTGGCTTCTGGTCGGCAGGTAAACCAACGATGATACTCCCTGACGGCCAGACGTACACAGGTGACTCCGAGTCGTCTGATATGTCAAGGAAACAAATAACGGTCGGCTTTTCATTGCGCCAATGCTTCCATGGCGTAGGGAATGCATAGAATTTTATTGCCATAAAAATTGACCCCGTTTCGGGTTCTCCCCGTTTTTTTCCACTAAGGATCCATTTACCACACGATGGATTTCCTCAGATCTCCACAATTCAAGTATCATTATCAATAATAATAATAATAATAATAATAATAATAATAATAATAATAATAACAATAATAACAATCACAACAACATTAGCAACAATAGTAAAGTTTCCATAATATAATAATACGCTCGTATAGTTGAAGAAGAGATAAAGATGATTATGATGGTGATGATGGTGATGATGATGATGTTGATGAACTTATGATGATGATGATGATGATGATTATGAGAATGATGAGGATGATGATGATGATGAGGAGGAGGAGGAGGATGATGGTGATGATGATGAAGATGATGATGGTGGTGGTGGTGATGATGATGATGATGATGAGGATGATGATGATGATGATGATGATGATGATGATGATGATGATGATAACAACAATAATATTCACTGTAGATATAATAGTTATAATATTTTATTTCTATTATGTCATAATTTATTGTACAAAAACAGAACAAAAACACCCATAAAAGAAAGCCTGATATTATGAGTAAATTTTAAAAATAATTGAAATTTAGGAGAACTAAAAAAAAAAAAAAAAAAAGAAAAGAAAAGACGACAAAAATCAGAATTCAGATAGGTCAGCGTCATTGCATTCCCTCTCTGGTGAAAATGACAGTTTAGAAAAATATCCATACATTTTTTATCCACCTTTCGATGAGAATCATAAATAAAAAATGCATAAATATTTGCACTCCACAATTGATGAAAATCACAGTTGTTCATACAATGTTTCACAAAAACTTGCACACCTAAAGGAAAACAATCAAATTTTACACAAACCTTGAACGAATAATTCCACCCCCACCCTTTTTTGTTCACAATGGACTTGACTGAAACATTTAATCCCTTAAGCATTTAGTGAATCTTACTATAGCCCCTGTATTGAAGTTGACAAGCAGATCCTTTTCTACCCTTCCCTGTAGTTTTCTCTTTGCCATTATATTTGTCGATATATTGGTAGGTAAATGAATAAATCGACATACATGTACGCATGAACCTGCTGAAACATGGTGGTCTAATAAATGATTGAGCGAACAGATGTGGGTTATCATCTTCCATGGGTTTATACCGTTTTTGGGAGTTTCAAAATTTGCTTTGGGCAAGAGCTCCTAAATGGTTCTCTATGTTACCATCTTTGTTCTGAAATTTGTCCTTATGCGCATACGCATAATAGATTGTGGTTGCTGTTGGCGATCAACACCTCCAAAGGTTGCATTTGTTCCAAAACAAGTATTTCTCCGTAAATTGCCAGAGTCTCATTTTACTCCCAAGGCCACTTGGACAATACAATTGACACGCCACAGTTGTTCATTAAATTAAAAGCAAACATCAACGTTTCCTTCCGCGCGCCCCAAAACTCCCTAGCCACAACGCACCATCTGCATCAGTCCACAGCATGGATACCATCATTCATCAAAGAAATTCATAAAAAGTAGGATCCAGTCATTTATCAGCTTCAGAGGTTTTCAATTTTCAAAGGAAGACAGGACGAAGAACAATCAATTCCGGCGGCAGAAGATTAAATCTATACCTCTCTTGTGAGCGCGCCGGACATGGGAATTGAAGTTTAAGGAATATTATGTTTTATTTTGTCATACCACAAAGATGCTCTCCCGTTAATTGAAAAGCAAGAAGTCAAAATAGATTGACCTTGGTAGGCCACGCCAGTATCGATCAGTCCATTACCCACAGCGTGGCGCGTTCAACAATACAAAATACAGTCGCTCTTAGAGGTGTCCTAACAATTTCGTTGTCCTTTTTCTGCGTTCAATTGAAGTAGAATCGGTGCGCGCATTCATTGCTGGCCATCGATCTAGGGGAATACCACGAGTCTGAAGTATAATGCATGACGAGCGGGTCGTGACTTGTGGCGTCGGTCGCTGTCTCACGGTCTGCTAGTCGCATAGTCGTACTGTAATGTCGTGGAGTCATAGTCTGAAAGTCATGTTATAGTTCTCAGTCACTCGCAGTCATATCGTCACATATACGCATATAATCATACAGTCTCATGGACACATGGTCTCACAGATACATAGTCACAAAGTCTCATAGCCCTATAGTCTCATAGACACATAATTATGAAGTCTTATATCCTTCTAGTCTCATGGACACATAGTCTCATGGCCACATTGTCATGAAGTCTCATAATCTATAGTCTCATAGACACGTAGTCATATAGTCTCATAGTGACAAATTCCGGCCTTTCTAATGACATTCAGGTCGACCTTGACATTGACAGCTAGGTAGTTCCAGCACACAGACCACTGACTCGTGACCTGCATGTAACCTTCATCATATATAATGCAAGGCGCCCCGCTTTCCTGGTTAATTTGTAAGCAGCTGCCCTTTGACAGCCATGGCCACACAGACATAGATATTTAATGCAACTGCCCTTTCTGTTCTCGCCATGCTTCCCGCCTTTGTGACAATTTGCACACAAATCAGTTCGAGTTTTTCAATGTGTTATAGTTTTTCGTTCGGGTGTTGGACAGAATGTCATTTGCACGTCGGACTTGGTTTAAATAAAATATTAGCCCTGTCAGCTCAAGGCTTTTCCCAGAAAGTCAGAACACAAATTATCATGTGGTGACTCTGGGTACAAATTTCCGTCGAGAGTGAGAAACTGAAGGCAAGTTCTACATTGATATTTCTGTTGTAAAGCAGGCTCGTGTTGTATAGTTTATCTCACAATGATTTAGTCCGATAACGATGATAGTAAAAGCATCTGAAAAGTGTTAGGATGGTAGGTAAAGTCCTCAAAGCAGGTAAAGTCGTCAAATAGGTAAAGTCACCAAATAGGTAAAGTTACCAAATAGGTATAGTCACCAAATAGGTAAAGTCACCACATAGAGTCACCAAATAGGTAAAGAAAATAGATAGATAGATAGATAAATATATAGATAGACAGACAGATAGAAAGGTAGATAGATAGATAGATTGATAGACAGATAGATTGATAGATAGACAGACAGACAGACAGACAGACAGACGGACATAGACACCGATAGTGACATAGATAGAAAGAAAGATAGATAGATAGACAGACAGACAGACAGACAGACAAACACAGGCATACAGATAGACAAACACAGACACTGACATACAAATAGCAGACACAGCCACAGATACAGACAGAGACGCACAGATAGACAGACAGACAGATAGACAGACAGACAGACAGATAAACAGAAAGGCAGACGGGGTAGTGAAGGGGAGTGTGGAAAGACAGAAAGGTATACAGGGAGGTAATATGGACAATCAAGTGGTGTGATACTCGGGGCTAGCCAAATCTATCCAGAAGATATCGATTTGGGGGACACTCAAACCCAGGCAGTGTACATTCCCTCCCCACCTCAATCTCTCAACCCTCCCTTGCTGCTCTCACGCTGTCACTGTCTTGTCTGGGGATAGTTCCTTGGCATCACATCCTTGGACGGTTACAAGTACATGGTTGTGTCACTTTATACCAAGTTGTGCCTGCAATAAAGGCCCTCTCCGGAAACGTTCTTTTTTCTCTTTTTAAACTTTAGTCGTTCATCGACCGCCAAAGGGCATCACGCTGTTCTCAGATGTTGAATATAAAATCTGAATTATTAAAGAGATATTGTTGAGAATTGATCGAATAATAAATGGTGCTATAAACATGCGGATTTTTTGTTTTGAAAATTCGTTTATTTATTTCTGTTTGGGCGGGGGGGGGGGGGGTATTTTTTTCACTTTTTTGAACTTTATTTCGTATATTTTTTGCTTGTTCGTTGTTGTTTTTTGTTTGTTTGTTTGTTTGTTTTTGGTTGTTGTTTTGTTTTTTGTTCTTTTTTCTTTTTGTTGTTTGCGTGTTTTCATGTAAGATAATAATGGCATGACAGCCACGTTGTGTATAATATGTCGCAGTCAGGTGGTGAGGTCTTTGGACTGCAATCCACATCCGTGGTCGTTATGGTTAATCTCAAAGGCGTTCTTCTCCACAAGGTCTAAAGCAGGCATCCACGAGTTTAGATATTGATATTGGCCATTTAAAAAGGAAATACGACTGAAAATAACCAATGAAAGCAACTATAACAACAACAACTACAACAACAACAACTACTACTACTACAACAATAACAATAATAATAATAATAATAATAATAATAATAATAATAATAATAATAATAACAATAACTACAATAATAATAATAATAATAATAACAATAACTACAATAATAATAATTTTAATAATAATAATAACAATAACTACAACAACAA
>JBBPCV010779163.1:0-10614 GCA_037974505.1 Plocamopherus tilesii
ATGTATGTATGTATGTATGTATGTACGTATGTATGTATGTATGTATGTATGTATGTATGTATGTATGTATGTATGTACGTATGTACGTATGTATGTACGTATGTATGTATTTATGTATGTATGTATGTATGTATGTTATGTATGTATGTATACAATGTATGTATGTATGTATGTATGTACGTATGTACGTATGTACGTATGTATGTATGTATATATGTATGTATGTATGTATGTATCATGTATGTATGTATGTATGTACAAATCACATAATCAACTACATATGTATAAAATCTGCCAGACATGTAACTAACAACTGTGTTAAATTTTTCATATAGATCAAGCTGAGAAGACTGCTACGATATTACGAGGTCAGGGATTTGAAAAACGCTGTCAGATCCTCAATGATGTCTAGTGATGAATCCAAGAAAGGCGATTTGAACTCTTGTATGATCCTCATTTTTCTTCAATATATTACTGTTGTCCATGTATAAGTTGCATATTGAAGGTCATCAGGTGCAAAACAAGATAAGATGAAGAGATAAGTAAATAGTGTTTAGCATGGAGCTTTAAAACATCAAAACTTAGATTGGAAAATATTGATGAAATAATTGTATGGGATATTTTTGATCAGGCAATTTGATTAAATCAATCATATTATATGAAATTTAGTCATGACCACAATATCAATAGAAATTCTAAATATGCCATATTTATTTGTATTCTAATTTTACTTGTGCATATTTTTAATGCATCAGAAATGTCATGGAGAAAAAATGTCATACAAGGAAATAAGTAACAAATATCTTCTGTAATTATTGATCTTATTTTCCCTCATGTTGCAGTGATTTCCCCACAAGACAGGCAAGCAGACAGGAAGAGCATGAGTAAAAACAGACAAACATGTTATGATTTCCTTTCATCCATTGACCAAACAGGTTCATTGTTATTTATGTCACTGCTGCTGCTGTTCTTCTTATTCTTTCTCTTTATTTTACTACCACCTTCAGCGTTTTGAAGATTCAGTGGTTGATATTGTTGCTGTCATTGTTTTTGATGATGAAAGAATATAGAGCTAGATATAAAGTCACTACATTTTTCAAAACAAGTAATGGCCAAGCAATATTATCACTTAAAGAATTCAATACGAAAAAAAAGACATAACAGTGCATTACCACCTTCAAATGTAGATAATCATATTTATTTATATTTGTATAATACATTCAGATTAAAGAGGATTTTTAAACTGAAATTTAAATTTACAACTCTGACCTCAAAATATCATGCTTTGACAAGAATACTCACTACTGAGGTTTTTTTTAGCTTATTTGAAGACTAAGACTAAAGATTGGCTTATGTGTTTTTTCTTTCAGTATGTTAATTTTATCATTTGATTTTTTATTAGATTTTGAATTATTTACAGATTGTCATTACAAATTACCAGATTTTTAAAGCACCTGTTCTTAGCACCAGAAATTTAACAGTTATCTTTTTGGAATATTTTTCTGTTCTTCTGTTGTAGAAAGGAAGTAAATTTATACCAGCTCATTCTATAAAGGGATAATGGTTTTATACTCATAATCCCATTTAGAGTCGTGCAGTTCATATCTACTTATTGAATTCCCAAGTCCACCAAAATAAATCATGATTTTATTTATTTATTTTTATTTATTTTTTTTATTTATTATTATTTTTTTGAGCAGGAGAGCTTTTGGCTTTGTTTGACGACAAGGAAACAGACATAGTGAAGCATGAGAGGATGGTGGTAAGGCAAAAGTAGTCATTGACAGTTTAGTACATGTATTTTTAATTGTATCTTATGAATGAGATTTGTAGAGTTCTTATATTTTACACAAATCCTTATGTTATTAATCACATTGATTATGTCAATTGTCATATAACTATGCTCCACATGCTTTGCAAGGGTTCCAGATAGGACTTTACTTCCCAAAACTGTCTCAGCCCTAAGAAGAGCATGCAAATAATACAATCAGCTATTTTACAGGCACATCACTTCAGCATACTGGCAAAATCTTCTGCTGTCTGTCACCAGATACTCACTCATTTTAATCCTCAGTGAAGTAGACTTTAGTGAAGGGGATGAGGATTTGAACCTGGTTCCTCATGGTCTTCAATCTGAGTATCTGTCAACTAGACAACAATGCACTGAAGTCACTAATCAAGTCAAAGGGTCATTTAGTACTTTCACATCAACTGTAGGCGTTGGTAGAGTAGCTCAGATGGATGAAAGTTATGCAGAGCAGTTGTGTGGGAGGTTTAAACTCAAATGTAAATATACATGTACTAGTGGTCTGAGTACTTTTCGGCGCATTCACAAGAATACTCAGATGCCCGAGTCTGTCAGCTTTTAAGAAGAAGAAGAAGAAGAAGAAGAAGAAGAAGAAGAAGAAGAAGAAGAAGAGGAAGAGGAGGAGGAGAAGGAGGAGGAGGAGGAAGAAGAAGAAGAAGAAGAGGCGGAAGAAGAAAAAGAAGAAGAAGAGGAAGAAGAAGAGGAAGAAGGAGGAGGAGGAGGCGGCGGCGACATAGGATCATTTTAATGTTTAAATCGCCCATGAGTGAAATGAGTTGCCTTGCTTTAAGCTTGACATTATTGTAATACAGTGCAGCCGGCTTATAATGAAATGACTGGGACCGACAATTTTATGTCACTATAAATAACAGAAAGTTGACATATCCGATCAATTCATAAAATGACAGAAATGTAAAGGGAGATCACTCAGAAAGACTAAAATGCAAAGCCTCGCAAAACTGTCATTGTTAATTGGTGCTATGATCACAATGACTCAGTGGTAGTGCTTTGGATTCATACCTGAAAACTGGGTTCAATGGGGACATTGCGACTTAACCCATGGGCAAGATATTTACACTTATTGCCTCTCTTTGCAGTGCTGCTGTTGCAGCTGACGCTCTTTTCTTTCTCTTTTTTTGGGGGGTTTAAAGCCACAATACAAATTTTGATTTGGGGATTAAAAGAGTGGTATTTTTTATTTTTTCAAAGGTCGTTTTTAGAGATTGGGGGCTGGTTCATGGTTCTAGCTTGATGATGTGAAGAATTCCTTGACTGTCGACCAGTAAAGGTTTTCATTAGACTGCTATTTTTAACGTAAAACATTGTCTTGCCGACTCTGACTAAGTCAAGAATTGATATAACTCGGATCCTCAAATTTCATGATGCATGTTACGTGCGAAGATATTTCCTTACTAATGATGTATATAAAAAAAAAAAATGACTTTGATGTGACGTTGAGACAAGCGGAATGTCGAGGAATGCGAGACTGTTGGCTCCGTAAATATATCTCAGTGTACAACCAATGTGGAGTCTGAAAACCAAGAGGGATATAGCCGACTATGATGGGATTAATGAGCTGCACTTGTCAGAAATGTTCAATGTAAAATAAATTAATTTTCAACATCTTCAGCTTAATTTTGTACTGTTATTCATTCATTTCATAGAGAGCTGAGTTGCAGTCGCAGGGCCTAGACCAAGTCCAATATGAGGAATTCTGCAAGGCAAGACAAGTCAATTTCAGTAAGATTCAAGCTTCAATCCTATTCCCCCCCCCCCAACCCCCAAAACAACAACAGCAAAATCCAACAAAAAAACCCACTCATATATAAAAGTAAAAGAACAGAGTAAGATGTGCAAGCTTATACTTGTATGATGGACATACACCAAGACAGTGAAACAGTTAATGCATGACACTAAAGGATCTGTACGATCCAAAAGAAGCAATAGAAACCATTCCATTCAAACAAAGGTGCTAAGCCACTAAACCAATCATAAAGCAGAGAAAACATCAATATTTCAGTTAATGTGCAAACATTTCTGGCTCTAAACATAGTATTCAATCGAACATTATCTTTGCAATAACTGCAAATTTAATTTTTCCTCATGGAAAAAAAAAAGAAAGTGATCTGAGTCTGTCAAAGCCAAAGATATGAAAGCTTCATTGATAGATCCACATTCTCAGTCCATTTTTTGCAACAAGTTGTTGAAATCTTTCAAAGTTACAAAAGCATGACAATACAAATACAATACTGTAGGAGAATAAGGCCCCTTGAGAATGAATTTAAAAATGATTAAAGTTTGACCCATGGCATAGAAACCGGTGGATCAACCAGGACATCATAAAAAGTTGCAATCCTCACACATCAGGGGATCTTAATTTTCATTGAAACTTCTTTTTCTTTTTTTTTCTTTCTCTGGCGATTCGGTGTAAGTTAAAGCTGAACAAGAAAGCTAATGGTGGAATGAGGATTAAACACATTGTCACATATCTCACTCCTTCACTGATAAAAATAAATAAGGTGGATGAGAGTTGCCTTGACCTTTGAAGGGGTTTGACAGTTTACATTACAGTTACAGTTGGCTTGCTTTGCCATAAGATAAAGCTCTTGTTTGTTACATTTTCCCTTTTTGCTTCCCCTTTGAACAGCCATAAGTCATGTTATAAAAATTAACAGGTGCTTGAATTTTCCAAACTGATGAGGCAAAGAGGCTTCTGGTGTTACCCTCATTCTAGAATGGGTAAATGTTTTTCATTCTCTTAGGGTAAAAGTGGACATTTTTCTGATGCTTTCTCATGATAGGCTTTCAGAATTCCTACTGTAGTCTTTTGAAGTAATGTGTTTAAACTTCTGGCAATTCCCACTGCCATAGTGCAAATATGTCACACATTGTAACAAATTTCAGCCAATCGTCTTAAAATTAAAAGAAATAAAAAAAAATAAATTATTTCAGCGCATCCAATCTTGTGTACTATCTATGCAGGTATCATCACATATAAAATAATTAGTGTAATTAATTTCATTGCAGAATACATACAAATTGTTAAATTGACTGAAAATCTGGGAGACTGGATACCAGTCAGTAGATTTTTCCAGTCCAGGGAAATGGATAGCTAAACATCTGGAAAGGTCATCAAATCACAGACAACTATCATGAAGCCAGTGATGATATATATAATATTAAAACAATACGTACAGCGAGATATTTCATTATGAAATCTATATATTCAGTTGAAGGCAACTGTCTGAGAGGCACACAACCATATTTGTTGGAACGTGGTAAAGTAATGAAAAGGCCTTATTATAATTTCTTTGCCATTTGAAGCCCTCAGCCTTAAGGCTTCACAGCCCCTCTCCTTCCCTCCCCCCAAGAAAAAACATTTTTTAAAACCCGAAAAAAACAAAAAACAAAAACACAAAACAAAAAAAACAAAACAAAAAGCGTTAACCCCCCCCCCCCCCCCAAAAAAAAAACCATAACAAAAAACCCCTAAAAAGTTCAATAAAAACAAAAATGAAAAGAAAAAGACAACTGGCCTTGTTTAACCCTGCTTTGCTTCATTTACAATCAATGATCAATGGCATCATATTATAGAACAACTTGAAGAGAAAAATCATGAAATTGTCCCTTCCTGAACAACTCAGCAGTCAAACTCAACCAGACTAGCAATCACAAAAATTACTCACAATTTGTTCTCACTCAGCACAATGCCTCTCTCACTTTCTTCAGAAAAGGAAAAGCCCTTAAAATACATATGGCTATAAATAAAATGAGATGCAATGAACGAGAGAGGGACCTTGAACAGTAATGATAAAATTAGAGATGAATAAGACAAGACATTCAAATTCAACTGTACAAGGAATCTCAAAGCAGTAAAATCCTAAAATGAGCAGAGAAGAGAGACATCACAATCAAGACGCCCTATTGCAAGAATGCTGAGAATTTTCTTCAAAAAGTGTAATCTCATCCTCCTATACATCAGCACCATAGAATATATCAAATGCTCATCAGCTGAAGTTCCCCCACCCACCCCAATTTCACACACAACTCTCAAATTCAAATAATCCTCTCAAAAAAATTATTGGAAATAATTCAGTACAAAAAGGGCAAGTCTTATAATATGATGGAAAAAGTTTTGGAAGTGTGTATGCAGAGAGACAAACCAGCCTTGTTAATAAATACTGTATATTTATGGAAAAGTAAAAATGTCGAAATCTAGACAATTAAATATTCTCTACGCCATGGCCCAGGTGATGTTAAACTGAAAAGATCAGAAAATGACATCTGAATTGACAGTGAGTGTGTGTGTGGTGTGTGCCTTTTTGCATGTGTGCGTTAACTTGTTGAGAAAAATGTAACCTTGCACCAACCTGCGCTATTTCAATGCTGACAATGCTGTCCTTGTACAGTGGCCTAGTCCCGCTGGTATCTATGCATGCCCTTTAGTTCTGCAACACAGCTCCATCCTCTCTAACATTTAAACATTCCACATAAATGAAAGTGAAAAAAGCTACAGATCTTCTTCCTTAGTTTTTGTACACATTGCTGAACATGGCCATATAAAATATAGATCTACTCGGCTGTCAATACTGATATTTCTTTGCAATTTTTCAATATTCACTACTGAGCCCATTTCAGCTACTGCAAATAGACCAATAAATTAGTTAATGGTCCAACGTAGTCCTATTCTGCCCTTGGCTTTGTCTCATACTCGCCTTCCACAAGCACACATTCGTGACATGCATTTTCAAACCCATTGGCAAACATATATATGATAACTTTCTTGGCCACGTTCACTTCGTGTTATTAAAGCTAAAAGAAATAAGTCTTTCCGTAGCTTTAAAATAATGGGACCATGAACTACTTGACAAATTTGAGCTACCATGTTCTGGTACATATGTGTACGTGTGTAAATGTCTACATGAAGCAAATGCGAGGAGTCAACCAGGCAACAACCAACAAATTGCCTTGGGTAAATAAGCTAGCAATAAAAAGATGCCCAAAATGTTTAAAACAAACTAACATAACATTTTCAAATGTTAGTAACTCAATAGCGGATAAAATCAAGACTTCATTGTTAAAAATAATATATGAAAAGATCAAAATGATAAAAATTTCATTAAAAAAAAAACCCACAAAAACAAACCCAGCAAAATATCTTGTTAATAGGTGGGGCAGGTATATCATCGTTGTTTCAATCTCATCTTAAAGTTTCCTTGCTTCATGAGCAAGTAAATATGACCTGTCAGGTCAAAGGCAGTGATGCTGAGTCTTTCAGTGAGATTAAAGTGGGTGTTAGGTACTATCAATGAACTTTGACACTCGATGTGATGCTGGCATGCTCTGTGTGGCAATTTCTCTTTGCAGGAGGTTCTTCCGAATCAGCATTCATGGATCTGTCCAGGAATCGCCCTTTACCCTCATTCTTGACCTCTGGCTCCTTGGGGTCATCTTTTTTCAAGTCGGTCAGCATCCGGTCCAAGGCAGACAGCAAGGTTTCCAGGTTGTCTAGACTGAAGCACATGGGAGGCTTGAACTTGAGAACATTTTCGTCTGGCCCATCACGGCTCAGCAAAATGTGTTCTTCTTCCTTCAATCTGACAAGGAGAAAAAAGTTTATAAAAAAATAAAAAATCAAATTATCAAAATATGAATCTATCATATTGGTTATAAAAAAAAAAAGTCTTTGTCTACCTTGATAATCTGCTCTTGCAATCAATTTGATTTCAATTGTTTTCTCTTCCTACTTATCTGGCCCTCTTTCCTTTCCTATTCTAACTCACTATAAAGCTTTCTGTTTATTTCTCTATGCATCTTTCAGCCTTGCTGTTTAGAGGGGCAGAGCAGAGAGAAATAGATATAAGGAAAATAGGCAAAAGAGGGAAGTGCATAAGGAGGGGGAGGAGAGAAATAAAGGGATAGACAGAGAAAGAGAGACGGAAAAAGGCAGACAAATCAAGGAAAGTCATCATTACCGTCTAACAATTTCATTTGCTGCCTCTGTAGCAGGCTCTCTTGTTGTTCTGTCTTTGACCAAGTCAGCACCCCAGAACATGCCGACACCTCTGTGGAATGAAAATAAAATAATCATCATAATGTGCGAGTCTGTTGCTTATGACAACATGCACCTTCATACAACAGGTGTCATATAAGGCTGGTTAGTGCTGTGACTTTTCTTTTTCCTGCAGTGCCCAGAAGACAGACAGAAATGCCCAGAAGACAGACATCATCAGTGCCCTGAAGACAGACATCATCAGTGCCCAGAAGACAGACAGAAGTGTCCTGAAGACAGACATCATCAGTGCCCAGAAGACAGGCATCAGAAATGCCCAGAGTCCAGACATCATCAGTGCCCAGAAGACAGACATCATCAGTGCCCAGAAGACAGACATCAGCAATGCCCAGTAGACAGACATCAGCAATGCCCAATAGACAGACATCATCAGTGCCCAGAAGACAGACATCATCAGTTCCCAGTAGACAGACATCATCAGTTCCCAGTAGACAGACATCATCAGTGCCCAGAAGACAGACATCAGCAATGCCCAGTAGACAGACATCATCAGTGCCCAGAAGACAGACATCGTTAGTGCCCAGAAGACAGACACCATCAGTGCCCAGAAGACAGACATCATCAGTGCCCAGAAGACAGACATTAGAAATGCCCAGAAGACAGACATCATCAGTGCCCAGAAGACAGACATCATCAGTGCCCAGTAGACAGACATCATCAGTGCCCAGAAGACAGACATCAGAAATGCCCAGAAGACAGACATCATCAGTGCCCAGAAGACAGACATCATCAGTGCCCAGAAGACAGACATCATCAGTGCCCAGAAGACAGACATCATCAATGCCCAGAAGACAGACATCATCAATGCCCAGAAGACAGACATCAGAAATGCCCAGAAGACAGACATCAGCAAAGCCCAGATGACAGACATCATCAGTGCCCAGATGACAGACATCATCAGTGCCCTGAAGACAGACATCCGAAATGCCCGGAAGACAGACATCATCAGTGCCCAGAAGACAGACATCAGAAATGCCCAGAAGACAGACATCAGAAATGCCCAGAAGACAGACATCATCAGTGCCCAGAAGACAGACATCAGCAAAGCCCAGAAGACAGACATCGGAAATGCCCAGAAGACAGACATCAGAAATACCCAGAAGACAGACATGGGGAATTGCCCAGAAGACAGACATCATCAGTGCCCAGAAGACAGACATCAGAAATGCGCGGAAGACATACATCAGCAAAGCCCAGATGACAGACATCATCAGTGCCCAGATGACAGACATCAGCAATGCCCAGAAGACAGACATCAGAAATACCCAGAAGACAGACATCATCAGTGCCCAGATGACAGACATCATCAGTGCCCAGAAGACAGACATCAGCAATGCCCAGAAGACAGACATCAGCAAAGCCCAGAAGACAGACATCAGAATGTGACAGAAAATGTTAATCTATATAAGAAAACATGTATAAGGAGCTTTTCACGGAAACTTAATGCTACACCTTGCACTGTAAGAAGTTGAATGAGGGAACTTCACGTCTGCAGGCTTCATGTTTACTGATCAACTGGACTTACTTGAAGAGATCATGACACACAGGAGAAATACAACTTTTATTTATTCATTATTTAAAATCGACTCACCTGACATCTCCAATGATGGTGTGCTTTTCCTTCAAAGCCAGCAGGCGGCGTTCCATTTCCTTGCCTACCAGACAGGCATTTTCCTTCAGCTTGTCTTTCTCAATGACGTCCAGCACAGCCAGGCCCACAGAGCAAGAGACTGGGTTGCCTCCGTACTGGTAAGCAACGAAACAAAAGGAGAGTGTCATCGATAACTTAATATGTAAGTGTAAAGAAATAGCCTCAAATTCCCAGTCTTTTTTTTTCTTTCTTTTTTTCATTTTTGATTGAGGTAGAATAGTGAAACTTTTTGAGTACAGCAGTTGAACTTAATATAAATAACCACGAAATAGCAGACAGGCCCCCAAATTACACAGGTTGAGATCCCTGACAATTCACTTCCCTGTAAACATTACTGGCTATGGGACCAACTAGACACATATTCAAGACTCACTGTGTTGAAGTACTCCACTCCACAAGCATCAAAACTTGCGGCTATCTCCCTTGTTGTGATGACAGCTGAGATTGGATGGCCGTTGCCCATCGGCTTGCCCATGGTGACTATGTCGGGGACACTGCCTGAAAAGAATGTAAAGGGTCACAGACAAAAGTTAATCCGTATGGTCCCAGGATGGAGAGTCTGGGGGGAAAATCACCCTGTGGAGAGCAAGAGATAGAAATATGTTTCTTTGGGAGGTGGGGAAGAGAGGATGGGGTTAGAGTGGTTCATACGTTGTTGTTGTTGTTGTTGTTGGAGCTCAACTCACCACCTTTGTCATTGACTCATCCGCTTCCCTCTAAGATCCCTCCTTGTTTTCCACTCCACAACCACAGCAACACCTTGGCAACCCGCTACACTGAAAAGTAGAACCCATGGTGTACAGTCATCGTTAGTTTTGGACAGTACCATCACATGACAAGGTGTCACCCTTGCCTACCCGCATGATATAAAAAAAAAAAAAAATCATTGGGGGGCGGGGGTTACAGAGGGGGATGCATGAGATCCGCATAGATCTAAGATGCTTTGTTTTAGCCTTTCAGAGCATGCAAGGTGACAAAGTGGAGCCAAAAGTGAAGCTTTTAATCCTGAAGGGGTGGAAGATATAAATGAGGCTATAAAGAAAAAAATGTATCCTTCATAGAAAGAAACAGAAAATGTCAGGA
>JBBPCV010779274.1:0-10610 GCA_037974505.1 Plocamopherus tilesii
ATGTACATGTATAAGAGAGAGATAGATAGATAGATATTGCTCAAGAGACAAATACAGGATGGCTGTAATGAAGGCTGCATCCCGTAAGGGACAAGTCACATAGAGAGAGATTCTGCTTTACCTGGATATTAAGGTTTTTAAATGCTTTTCTCTGTTAGCATGGTAGAAAAAACAAAACAGATGAAAAGTGATGTAGCATGAATATTCCAAATTGAAAAGGAATGAATTTCTAAAGGACAAATACATTTCATAACGAAGACTGAGTCTTCGGGCTTTGTACCCTTTTTTTTTTTCTTCCTTTTTTTTCTTCTTCTTTTTCTTTTTTTTCAAGTTTATTAATTTATGGAACTTTATCTCTCATGTATTGCAGAAAGACATGATCTGGACCTGTGTTGATTACTGTATAAAAGAAAATTTTGATCTGTTAAAAAATAGGCATATAGACCAGGTAGGTAGAACAGTTTGATTGTCTGCATTTCCTTGTTTTCATCCCCGTCTTTTTCTCTGTCTATCTCTAAAATCACATTTATGCTTAAAGTTAAGCTAGATTGTCATGTTTCACCAGAGTTCTGCCATTTTAAGGCAAGTTTTGGCCATCTTTCATGAAGTGCAAGAATGGCCCATTTTTTCAAGTGGTGATTTTTGGGGGGTTTTGTTTTTGTTTTTTCTTTTTCTTTTTTTTTCTTTAGTAAAACCACAATACTTTTCATAGAGCTCCAATTTAAGTCAATTTTTTAACTAATACATTGAGACATTTATCTGTTCTGGTCATTGCTAAAGAATGTATGAAGAAAACGAATTCTTCATTTATGTTTGTAACTATAGTTTCTTTCTTCCTTTTTTTTTTTTTAACGGAACAATCTTGTGTGTGTGTGTGTGTGTATGTCCATGCTTTTACTCATCCTAAAAGTACTTGTATGACAGAGGACCAACTTTTTTTTTCTCCTGCCTCACCCTCCACCCTATTTTTTTCTCTCCTTTCTTAAGGTAGCATTCATTTTTGTTAAAATGTTTTCTTTTCTTTCAGGTGATTATTTCCTGTATCTATGGTGTTTGCAAGACATTGAATCTCAACATAAATTTACAAGCAATTATTGATCAATACAAGGTGCTACCTATTGCTCGATCAGAGGTGGGTTCCTTTCATTCTTCCTGATCAATTACACAAGCTTGTATTCAAGTCAAAAGACTTTATTCATCCCCCCAAAAAAGGGGAAATTAAAGAATACAGACATTTTTAAAGTAAACAGAAAAGAAAATAACATAATATTTAAAGGTTTGTAAATGTATATAGATTCATAATTGATTGGATACAGATGAGATATATTTTTATATTTTATATATTGTTAAGATATGTATATATGTATATATACATATTATACTCATATATTATATATAAACATACTTAAAAATTATATACACATACATATCATGTACACAAATACATATATAGTATAAATTAATAAATAAACAGATAAATTATCATATGTATATTATTAGGAAGATAGGAATGAACTCTTTGATAGAAAGTGACTCTATAGAAAGAGACAATTATGAAAATGCAAAATTATTCACATTAAGTCAGTTTTGTTTTTTTGTTTGTTCATGAGCCTGATGGTGGTCAGTAAGAGAGAATTTAGATTAAAATCTATCTAAAGATCTAAAGAGTGGTCATTGGGTATATGATTTTATGTGAATAAATATCGAACATTCTTTACTGAACTGGAGGTGAGAGTAATATGGAGTTGTCAGGGAAACATAAATTTACAAGCAATTATTGATCAGTAGAAGGTACTGCCCATTGCTTGATCCGAGGTGGGTTCTGTTTATGACTCCTGATCAATTACACAAGTCTGTATCGACCATTCCATACTCAACTGGAGATAAGATTAATATTGAGTTGTCATGAATGCTCAATGCAAATTTAAGTACTCTCTTAAGATCTCTGTTTATCTTGAAAATAGGTTAATGAAAGAAAAAAAAGAAAGATATTTCCTCCATCTTTTTCTTCTTCTTCCACTTCTGCTTCCTCAAATTTTTCTACCCTGTCATTTAATTTTAATCCCTCATTTTGTAGAAATGTACATTTTCCCCTCTTCTTTCTAGCTCATGTTTATTTTAAATTGACAGGTTTATGAGCAAGTGTTCATATCTGATGAAGTGACAGCCCCTATAGCAAAATTTTACAAACTTGTTTTTGAGGAAAGCAAAACTCATGAAAAGATACTCCAGTTCTCATCGTCCAACAAGGTAGATACTATTGTGTGTGATTCAAAACATAGTATTATCAATGTTTATTGTTTCTTTTTTTTTGCCATTTAATTGCATACCATAGATGATTGCAAGTTAAAAAAAAACATCTCTTATATCATTTAAAACAATATTGGTGCCTTTCATATTTACTAAAAAAAAATTTGTTTTTGTTTTTGTTTTGTTTTGTTTTTTGTTTGTTGCTTTGTAAGCTTGATTAAATATTATGTGTTGTGTTTGGTGTTCTTGCTTTGTTTTTTGTTTATTTTTATTTTTATTTTTTGGGCATTGTTTTTGTTTTTGCTTCTGTTTCCTCTTTTTGCTGGCATCAGTATGAATTTCAATTTGTCATTTAAGTTCATTTTCTTCCCCATATTTTTTATATATACATACAGCAAATACCTTCTCTGTCTCTGCATTCGAAGGTTGTCATATGTGTGGATGTTGGGAAACAATTCTTAAATCATTTACAAAAATAGAATTTTGGTACCCATAGTATTTGCTAAGATTTTTTTTTTGTCTAGCTTTTTTTTTGTTTTTGTTTTTTATTACCAGATTAAGTTTATTTTGTATTGTGTTTGATGTTGTGTTTTAAGGGTTTAAGGGGGTGGGTGGGGATTTTGCTTTTGTTTCTTTTGTTTTCTTTTTTTTTTTTTTTTGCTCATGTAAATGTGAATTTCATTTTGTCATTTTGTCTTTTCTTTTCTTTTTTTTTTTTAATACAGCAAACGCCTCCTTTATCTCCTCATCCAAAGCTTGTTCGTTCCCCTCGGCCAACGTAAGACATGTGTATTTTTAATTCATAACATTATTTTGTTCCTGTCAGAACCTTTGTTTGATGAATGTCTTTTTCTTTGATAGTGACAGGTAGTAACCTCACTCAGTAATAATGCTTTAGCCTTCCGATTCCAGAATCATTTCTAGTCTTGATCATACATTATTAAATTATACTATATATGTATTGTGTACAAGCATTTGTAGGTATATATAAAGTCTTAAGTGTTTGTGTGTTTATATGTATACATGCATGTTGGAGTGTATGTATGTGCATGTGTGTGATATAATAATAATGATATTTGAAATATATAAAGGTGTCTAATATGTATCTAATCAATTATAAATTGTATACATTTACAAACTTTAAAATATGCTTTATTTTTTCCATTTACTTCAAAAATGCCCGTATACTTCAATTTCCCTTTTTTGGGATGAATAAAGTTTTTGAATTGAATTGAATACTGGATTTTTGCCTTTTCTGAAGACCTGACTTTCATGTTAGACCCAATATATCAAATCAGTTTATCAATATCAACAGGTGATATACTTTTTAACTTAAAAAAAAATTTTTTTTCATCCGCAGTCATTTGTCAAAGTCCAATTTGACCATTTCCCCCATGGCTGGAAATTGTGTGATGTCACCCAGCAAAGTATATCGGGCCAGTATTGGGAATCCCATCAATCCTGAGGTAAGCAAAGTAAAAAGGCACCTCAATGAAAATTTAGCAGATCTCAAAAGGAAAGGCTATCCATGCTCATTGATCAACTCAAAACAAGAGTCTTGTACAAGAAGCTGCTTAACACAAGAAAAAAATAAAATCGGATATGAAGATCACCCAGGCTGATATCAGATCTTATCCAAAGCTTTGATATAACTGTGGGAATGATGGGAGTAGATAAATCAAATAAAAAGTTAGTTTAAGCATTTGTAATTAAAGGCCTTTACCATATTACTAATTTCTATTTAAAATTTTCGATGAATAAATTTGTCAAATGCAGCAGATTACATGAACAAAAGCATTGACACTTAAATCAAGTAATTTTTTTTTTTTTTTTTTAAATTTCTCTTGATTTATTTATGTATTTAATTTTTTTTATTTATTTGCTCATCAGTCTCCGAAAACATTCAACATGATCAACGAGAAACTTTCGGCCAGATCTCAGAGTCTAGAGCAACAGCGAAAGAGAACTGTCAAGCGGCTGAACTTTGATGACACATCGCAGCAGTAAGTGCTCTTTTTTTTTTCACTTTATGTGTTAGCTGGAAATTTTGGGACTGATCTATTTTATATATCGTATCACTGGACAGTAAAGCTGTGAATCATTCTTTCCCCTTTTTTTTTTTTTTTGTTTTTTTTTTGTTTTTGTTTTTTTTTTTTGTTGTTGTTGTTGAAACTTTATTTTTTGGTACTATTGGGTGGCTCCAGAAAAAAACAAAGCAAAAAAAGCAAAACAAATACCCCCCCTCCCCCCCCCAAAAAAAAAACCAAACAAACAAAACAAAACACAACAAAAAACAAACAAAAACAAACAAAAACCCCAACCCAACAACCCCCCCAAAAAACTAACAAACAAACAAACAAACAAAAACAAAAAAAAAGGGTTGATAGTATTAGAGAATCTACAGACCACCTTCCTTGCCTTATGAAAATTTGTATTTAGATTTTAGATTTATTTAGATCTCTGCATAATTCCAGTAATATTGCTGTATTCTTTTTCATTCCATCTTTTATTTTCTATCTTTCTTTTCTATTCTTTTCTCTTTTCTTTTTTCTTTTCTTTTCTTTTTTTTTCTTCTCTTTTCTGTTCTTTTTTTTTCTTTTTCTTTTTTTTTTCTCTTTCTTCTTCTTTTTTTTTTTTTTAAAGTATAATGACTCGTTTGGCACTTTTTTTTATTTTACTTTCTCCTCCCGTCCTCCTCTTCCTCGTCTTTATTCTTCTTCTTCTTCTTCTTCTTCCTTTTTTTTTTTTTTGTTCTTCTTGTTTTGTTTTCTATTTGTTTTTATTTTTATTTTGTCCATAGGAGCTCAGACTTTAAGTCAAGAAAGCTAGATAAGCTGCCCATTGCCTCTTGACTTTACACGTGGCTTTGCTAGGCCAGTCGTCCAGATTGTGCTCAACTTTCATCATCTATTGTTCCAAGCCCTTCCAGATGCGTCACAAGGCTTCGAGTGTGTACTTTTAGGGAAGAAATCCTCCAATCCTGTCATGCTAAACAACTTCAAGATTATTACCCTCCACCGTAAATCTTTATTTATTTTGTCATGTTTTTCATACATTTTTCATATTGTTAACCCTTTTGACACACACTTATCTTTGTCATAAGGTGACAAGCAAAAGCTAGTGAAGAGATTGAGATTTTTTTGTTTTTTTTTTTGTTTAAAGTGTAATTATGTGTGTTGCATACTTAAATTATGAACCAGTCTGATATCAAAACCCCCAATGGGTCTGACAGATAAAATAAGATATAATCCTCCGAATTTGGACAGAAAGCTCCCAAAAATCTATCAATCCCTCTCTCGGACCTCTTGACTTCAGTCCACCCCCTATTTGACAAATTTTTCTATAAGAAAATAATATTGGCAGGGGTGAACGGACTGTTCATTTTTGTTTAGTTAGCTGTGGAACCATGATTCAGCTCATCGGTGGTAACACGGCGTTAAAGATACTTGAGTGGGTTGTCAGTATCAGACTTTGTTTCAAAACAACCAATAGGCTTAGATTTAAAATGCATAGGGAAAAGATTGGTCATTGGTATTTCATTAGCTGTAATATTACATTTGTGTGTGTTTCTCAGACAAAAGTACACACACAATTTAGGCATTTACACACCCCAGCCTCACTCCCTTCCTTAAATATTCGGACTCATTTTAGAAATGTATCGCGGTAGGGGAATGAGATTTCTGCATGTTTTGTTGGGGTTTTTTTTCCATTTAAATTTTTCATTGTGCCGATGTGTATTTCCGTTTGCCATTTGTCCATTACATTAAATCTTGAACACTGTGATCACTGCCAGTGATTGGAGGAGTAAATTCTAATCAAGCCATCATCGAAGCCATTGATACATTTTTTTAATTTAATGAATTTCTCCTACCCGCGAGACAAAAAGACAAATTTTCTGTACAATTGCCATAAATACGTCTGCCAAATATCCTGACTAAAATAGATAAGGAATGATCTCTGGTTCTCATAATATTGTTGCCAAACTTTCCCATTTAATTATACTTCATACAATGTTGAAAGGATGAAGTGGAAAGATACGATTTTCAGTCATTTGAAATCAACATAGCAGTTGGAAGTTGAATAATATTGTACTTCTATCTAGAAGTGAAGAGTGACAGGAATCATACTGCTTGACTGCCAACTTTCGATAGCATTATGTTATTTTTGTAGACTTTCTTGAACCAGCGAAAGGAAGTACTGAGATTGGCAGGTTTTGTGAGACCCAGTTCACAAGAACGAGATTGTCTTCATCCTTGTATAAAAATAAAATAAAAAACCCATGAAGTCTTCCTTACAGCTGTAAAGGCTATTTTATTGTTGAAAATTCCCTCAGCTTCATTTTATGTGGCTGTGCCTGTTTTTTGCAGATTTGTGTGCTTGTGGTACAATTGAAAAGGAGAAAAAGTGGATGGTAGGAAGAATGAAGAGAGGTGGCATTTGGACGACGTATAGCGTAGATGATAGGGCCTAGGTGGCCGAGCAGTAGTTGCATTGTACTATAACATGAGAGTCCAGGGTTCAAGTCCTGCTTTGGCATCAGGGTTTTTCTATGGGGGAGAAAACTTGCCATCTATAGCCCACCTTTGCAGTTGACTCTTGAATTAAGCTTGTCTCCTGGGAACAAAGCCTGAAGACAAATTTTCCCTTGGGATCAATGAAGGGCATTTTATTTATTTATTGTTGTTGATTATTATTATTATTGTTATTACATTTTCTTTTTTTTTCTTTTTTTTTTTTTTAAATATAATTCCTACTTCTTTTTTTTTTTAAAGTGGCAGCTATGTGATAATAATTTGTTTTTTGCAATCATTTATCGAATGTCTTGGCTGTTGCTACTGTGATGGCTCCACAATGTTCAGTCAGTGTTTTAGGTGTGCTGCCTGTGATGATGATCCATGACTGAATGATAAATAGTGAGGATATACTCACAATGGCTGTGGTGAGGCACCCTAACCTCATTGCTAATCTGCTAGTGTTTTGTAATGTAACAACGGGGGAATCTGTCATCTTTTGGAAGACAAGTTTTCATTGAATGTTATTTTTACATTGAATGTTATTTTTATTTTTATCTTTGTATATTTTTAGTTCTGTGAGACAATCTACTTTGCATGTATCGTTTTTGGTATGCAAATCATACTGATTTGTTATCGAGAAGATATGAGTGATTCCTTTGCATAGATGATGAACGTAGGGAGTAGTTACTCCTATGTTTTATCATGTATTTTTCATTGCAAAATCTCATTTTATATTTTCGTTGTTAAATGTATGTATAACATGGTTATATTAATATATTATGAGTGAAAGGATTTAGTATGTGAAAGCTATGCAGCATGCAGGCTATGAATTTTGTTTGTTTATTTAAGCATTGTTTATTGAATTGTGTTCAAATTCTTACATATATTTGTAATTCATCAATTTATTTTATAATGTCATTTTACCTACCGTTGGTAAATAATAATTCAACTGTATTTAAATTTTAGTCATAGATGAATAACATTGATTACAGGTTTAATCATTATTTCATAGCTATTGTTTTCATTCATTGCAAGATTTTTTTTTTTCGAATTTGTCAGCTAAAAGATAAACAACGATCCTTTCTCTGAATTCTAATGGTTTTAAGAAAAACTGATTTCCATACTGCAGAGATGCAACTTTTCCATATTTATTACATGATTATACTTTCTTTATATGCATATATTTTGCCTTTTTTGTTGTTGTTAATAGTGCTTGTAGTTTTCAGTGGATTTTATTTAAAATAAACAAGTCTCTAAAGAGGACTGGGTGTCAAATTGCAGGAATCAAATTGCAGGAATTTGTTGTGCACAAATCCACAAGCAGCTCCATTTAACCCTAAGTCAGTTTCACCAGGAGTATTTTTTTAATTCAATTTTAGAATTGTCAATAGTATCGTTATGCTTATTGTAGCCATGTGTTTGGATATTTAAACAAAACTGCTGATGGGGAAGTGACATGTTGAGCTGTGTTGTTTTCTCCACCCTTCATGAATGTCCAGAATGTCAACTATTTATTTATTTGCACATGTTGCCTTGTTCATCATTTATGTCTTAGATGAGGGATTACCCAGATTTTGTCTTGATTAAGAGAAATAGACATGTGTTTAGTAAGACCATAGTATTGTAGATAGCACTTGGCTGACTTTTTTAAATTTGTGAGTATTTCTGAGTTTTGTAGCAGGCTGGATATAGAAAGGACTTTTGGAACATTCTATAGGAAAGCATTGTTTTGCACCAGCTCTTCCAAAAGCACATTAATGTGAATGTAATGGCAAGATTATAATTGTATTATCCGTTCTTACAAGATGTCTTTATTAATAGTGTATCTGTACAGAATTACAGCTGTGTTAAAATTTCATTTCTCATATGATATATACATATGTGTGTGTGTGTGTTATCAAATCACAACTGAAGTAGTTCATGCAATTATAACTCTCTTGTTATTTAATATTAAAGCCTGGATTGAATGAGCTCTGGCTCCACAAATAAGATTGAGAGATACAGAAATACTAACTGCCGACTCAATGACCCCACCATGCTCAGTAGTGGTGATTGGCGTTGACTTTGTGAGTCAAGAATTTCATGCATTACCTGTGTTTCAGGAACGGTTGAAATGAAGGTTAGTTGTGGTGTGGTAGATTTAGATCTATAGCTCACGCTTATTATTAATTTGAATGAATGATCTAGATCAAATATTTTTAAAACGTTGACATTTAATTATTCTTTATCTATCATAGACATTACATAATTACATTTAAATATGCGTTTTATCTGCTTACTTGAAGACGTACTTAGACTAAGTGTCAGGCTTAATAGACGTACTTAAGACTAAGTTTCAGGTATTGAGGTAAATCGTAAATGTTGGCCAATAGATTTTCAGGCATGCCTGCACTGGTAGCTCTCACCCCTGACTTCCTCTCTTCTCTTTAATCATCACCACAACTTTATATTTGCACTTTTTTTACACCTTTCTACTCACTCTTGTTGCAGCTGTTGATCTGATAAAAGGCATCTATTGTTTCATACAAGGTTGTTGTTTTTGTTTTTGTTCATGTCTGTATTGCTCTCTATTTGATAGGCAGCATTTTATTCCTGTTATGGTACATTTTATTGCAAAGGATTTGCCATTACCAGAGTGTTTTAGTCCCATCACTGTATATATATATATTACATGTCCATTCTGTGTGTTTATGAACAAAGCCGATGGGAATATAATATCCAATCACTTGATATCCCAGAGCCTCTTGATGGATGTGACTTGTTGGTTCTACATTTTTCCTGTCATCCCATTGAAACTTCTTTTTGAATTGTTCTTTCCTGTATAACCCTGAAGAGATTGCCATCCCTTTTCATGGTAAAGCTGTGTCGCCTGAGGTGTGATTGGTCGCGGGAAACCGAGGGCAAGCGACCGCTAGCAGGCCCGTATGTTATTATGTCAGAGTGAGATTCAGATAGTCATATCAGATCTTTCAAATTTAAGATGGCGGTCTCCATAGGCTTTGAGGCCACAGCGGATTTTTTATTTTTGTTTTGTTTTTAATATCTTCACCACGAATTCTAAATTTTGATGAATCAAAAAAAAAAAAAAAGAAAGAAAAGAAAAGAATAGTTGAGTTGTCTCTCAAAATAATTAGTTTTACAAGCTTTTTTGGCAAAAGACATTCAATTCTTTTAGTTGAATTTTCATTTTATCTTTGATTTTGATGCAAAATATTTTGTCAATGTATATGTATATGAAAGTTTTATCAGGAATTTTTAGAATGATATTGTATTTGTATACAAGACCATGAATAGGAATGCTATTTTATTGTATACATAGAAAATTTGATTATTTATACAACAGATATTCTCAATGTGAATTTTTTATCGATCTCAACTCAACATGTTTTGATTTTGAGTGCAAAAAATTCCACTCAGGCTCTTTACATAATATATAACATATAATACAACACATTTTTGTTATATATCTCTTTAACGTTGACTCTTTGGCTGACAGGAGGAAAGTTTCTCAATTTTAGTAGAAACAATGAAATGTTTACCGCTCTATAATTGTAAATGCCTGATTTTGGGACACAATATAATGTAGTAATAGGATTATGTGGAACATGGGAAACGTCATCACATAGCGAAGGACAAGCTTACTCATTTCTGGTAGTGCTAGGGACATTGGCTGTGTTTGGTACAATAATATAATAATATATGTGGGTCCATGTAAAATACAGTGAACACTGGATCTGTATCTGTATCTGTATCTAGGCGTCGTCCATCTACTGCAGGATGTGGCCCTCCGATAATGTCCTCCATCGTTTTCTGTCTGTTGCCTTCCTCGACCAGGTGGCCCCCTCT
>JBBPCV010779385.1:0-7500 GCA_037974505.1 Plocamopherus tilesii
AAACTAAAATGTAAAAAGTAAACAACAGATATCTAGATCTAAATATAGTGAAAAAGAAAACTTAGTTTCGGTTAAGTGTTTAAGCCAACACACTTTCACCTTACAGAAGCTAAGTCTTTATAGTGGGGACTTTTTCGAATTTATCTTGTTGTTTATTATTCACTCTGAGCTCTCCACTGTTGCATTCTATTATATTATTCAGACGGGAAGTGATTATTATATCCAAACCATTCCCATTAATTTAAGTAAGTTATCATTTCCACAACAACCAGCATTGCCTCAGAATCAATCCTACAACATCCACAGAGAGACAAGTAGAAATAGAAAGGGAATCGCTGCTGAATCAAAATTTTAATTTTAAACCAAATTAATATTGAATTGGATAGCCGTACTTAAGGACCGCCAGCCCAGGAGTCTACACATACTTAAAAGGCTGCCGGGGTTGCCTCCAATAGGTTTAAGTTTGACTAGCCTGCCGGTCCAGCAGTTCTAAGTTTAAGTACAACAAGCCTGCGGGTCAACCTGTCAGTAAGTTTAAGTGCAACTAGCCTGCCGGTCCAGCTGTCAATAAGTTTAAATACAACCAGCCTGCTGGTCTAGTTGTCATTAATAAGTTATGTACAATTAGCCTGCCAGTCTAGCCGTCATTAAATTTAAGTACAAGCTTGCCACTCTAACCATCATTAAGGGCGGCTAGGCTCTTCCAACCAATAATGCTCCTGGCCCACTAGTGTTGCTAATGAAATTTGAGTAATCAGGGGATGTAATTGTGGCCATGAAAACTATACATGTCAGTCAAGTGATCAAATGCTTGATAATGAAGCCACGAAGATGGTTTGAAGTTAGGGCTTTCAATTTTTATGTCAAGAATTAGAAGTGCCCAGGTCCATGTAGGCCTAAACAACAATGTCTTCACTCAACAAACTTTGTTGTTACAAAGATTCCGGTGGAAAAACAATGGCAATGTGAATGACCCGTGGACTAGCCTATCTTCTTATTCCTCATAAAAGCTGACAGACTCATTCAACTGAGTATTTTCGTCAACATGCCATTAATAGCCACTATTTACATGTCAATGTTACATATTAAGATTTTGATTTTGTTTAAAATCTTCTGTAGTATCTTTACTGCACTTTCCAAGAAAGTAGGTCAGGTCTCTTCAGCACTTTTTAAAATCTAATTCCCAACAAGTTTTCGATAAAAACATTGTTGAAGGACGCGAGGCTTTATATTGAATTTTTCTACCTTGATTAAATTTGTCAAAACAGAGACATTCTACCCAGAGGACAAAGCTATGTATTTTCAACCATCTCTCCTAGAGCTACAAATTGATATTCCCATCCATGTAAGCAAAGATGTGGCTCTGCCAAGCTTGCATTTTTGTTCAGAGCATGCCCTCGGCAAACCACAGCCGTATCACATTACAGCCAGCAACCTGGCGCGAGGTGTCTTGTGAGTTTATCCCACAAGTGCGCAAGGCCGGTTCATGGGTTAATTAACCCCGGCGAAGCGATGGACGTGTATATATCCATCCAGGCAGCGCACAACGCGTGACGCAAAGGACGGGTTAAACCGTTCGCCCGCTGACCAAGCGTGTAACGCGCAGGACGGGTTTATCAGTACAGCAGTGGCGGCTCCCTGGAGCACAGGGACGATATACTACAGATTTAATAAAGTAACCATGAACACTTGTCAGGAGTTCGCTAAGGTGTCAAAAGGCGTCCCTCCCACTCACTTGGGTTGTTTCCAACTTATTGTACCTTAGAGTCTGGAACAGGTAACAAATGAATGCCCCCTCTCGCTGGTCCACTGTCCAGTCAATCAAATTCGTTAATGCAACGACAAAGGTGTGGCCTAGATTTGGACGTCGATGAAGAGACATGCTCAGCTGTTCAATGACGCAAGACGGCCCATGCCTTGTCCAAGGTGGTTGGTTAAAATGAATGACCGTCTACAGATTTACGCAATACAATGCACTCGAGTCCTCCCCCGTCGCGACAAAATGATCACTGACTGGCCGTGAACTGGGGTGTCTTTGAACTTTTTGAAATAGGCGGCATGGCTCGTAAACTAAAAATTGATTTCAAAACTCAACAAGACGATCTTCATTCACACATGACAATCACGTATTAAGATGCGTGAACAAACTTCAAGAGATTTAAAAACACAAGTTAAAGACAATGGAAATTAGACCTCTAGGGATCCACAAGGTCGATATCGCCTGAGTGCCCGCTCCGCCTAAGTGCCCGGTTAAGCTGCTTCCCGACCATCGGGCACTTAGGCGGAAACTACTGTACTAGTAGTCTAGTAACTTTTCAATATCAATATAAGTACACTCAGAAAAGACCTGAAGAAAATATATCATAAAGCGGCACTCAAGTTAAAGACGACTAAGGACCTAGAAAAATTGTGACCCACAGCTGTAAATAGGACGGAGTGGAAAGACATCACATGACAAATATACAAAGCAGCCCAGATGGAATATTCAGACGACTATTCCACGCAAGAGCTATAAGTCAAGTTAGTCAAGTTACTCTTTGATTTGTTGATAAAAATACTCATGTGACTGAGTTTGTCAGCTTTTATAAAGAAGAAGAAAATTCAGTTTTTGGAAAATGCCTGTCATGGATAAAACAATATACAAGATAAGGGGCAGAATTTATTTAAGTATGAATGAGAACTTGCTGTTCGCAAAATTGATTAATATTACATTCACACTTTGGATTCCAAGTTTCCACTATCAAACGATTGGTACCCTTGCACTAAATTCTCATTAAATCTTAATTTAATATTTCCTCATGTCAAATATCAATTCCGTGGCATTCTCACATCTGTATATGGAAGCAGTGACTTTCTTTCAAAGAATCAGTTCACAAATGATATGACAAGTTAACATGCAATGAGAAAGAGAAAGACAGAGACAGAGAGAGAAACAGAGAGAGAGAGAGAGAGGGGGGGGATTAGAGCTGGGATGAGGGATGGAGAGAATGGAGAGTGAGTAAAAGCGAGAGAGTAAAAGTGGCAGAGATAATCAAAACAGGCAAACAACAACAACAACAAAACAACAACAACAACAAAACAACAACAACAACAACAACAACAACAACAGAAACCAAAATACCAGAAAAGAAAAAGAAAAATTTTAAAAAAGAAAACAACAACCAAAAATAAAAAACAAAACAGAACAAGATACACACAAAAGCAAGCAGGCAAGGAACAAAAACCAAACACGATAAAATAGGACAAAAACAAAAATAACAAAACAACAACATCAACTAGAAGAAAAACAAATAAACAAAACATAAGGGCTTGCATAGGTAAAAAAAAAAAAAAAAAGGAATTGTCAATAAAACCAAAATGGCCGAGTAGAGCACAGTGTTTCGTCCTGACTCTCCTTTATAGCCGTGAAACTTGGACCTGAGACAGCAGGAAATGCAGCAGAGTACATACAGGTGAAATGAATATCTTAGACGTATGATAGGGAGAACTAGAAGAGACAGAAATATTTATTCAGAAATACAATTATAAGAGATAAAACAAAAGTCAATGACATAAAAACTAATGGAATCAGCTTAGTAGATGGTTTGGCCATGTCAAAAGAATGAATGATGAGAGAATTGCTAAATCAGTATGCAATTTTTTAAAAATCCAAGGCAAGAAAACAAAAGGCAGACCAGGCCCCTTAGAATGTGGGAAGAAGATACAAAAGAGCTCTAAAGAATAGAAAGTTATCCTTCTCAGAAAGAAACAGAGGACATCAGGAAAGGAAAACCTGGAGAAAGAACATTTCGGAAACTTAAACATCGTACACTGAAAGGCAAAATGGATATCGACAAAGAAAGAAAGTGTTGCTTTCAAAATTCAAGAAGATAATATTTCTGTTAGGTTTTTTGTTATCGTTTTTTTTTTCTCTAGCTATTTGTTTGTTTGTTTTTGAGCGTATTCCCCACCCTATATATCCCACTGTCCAACTGTACTATACTTCCACTTTAGCAATATGTCCACCACGGAGAAGCCTACCACTCTTTTTAATGTAGCAGGCCTCTAATTCCTTGCGTTTGATCATCTCCTGCGTGGCGTCGTGCAGGTTGTATATGGCGTGGTCCATAGCCGTCAAGGTGGCCACCTTGTCTCGACGGACTTGTTTGGTTTCACGCTGGTAGGGAGATTGTACAGTAGATACATGAGTTGTGTCATACCCATATGTTTGGTGTTACGATAGTGACGATGGTGATGATGATGACGACGACTACGACGACGACGACGACGATGATGATGATGATGGTGGTAGTGGTGATGATAATGATGATGATGATGGTGATGGTAGTGGTGGTGGTGGTGGCGGTAGTGATGATGATGATGAAGATGATGATGATGATGATGATGATGATGATGGTGATGGTGGTGGTGACGGTGACGGTGACGATGACGATGATGATGATGATGATGAAGATGATGATGATGATGATGGTGATGGTGACGATGATTGATGATCATCGTTATAAATATGATCATAATTATTTTGATGCTGGTTGTAAAAAAAGCGAGATAAATTAACCTTGAGGTACTCATATCTCTCTTTGTATGCGATACTTTTCTGGACCATGTCGGCCATTTGCTGCAAAGCGGCTTCCTCCTGGGCCGTGGCATCCATGAACTTCTGGAAAGTGCAGTTCTGGAATAAATCGAAGATGCATTAGCATGAATTTGGAGTCTGAGATAGAAGAAATTGTAGAGATAGATGGGCCCGAAATAATTTTTTGGTAAGAATTGAATTTTGTCATGGTGGCGGCGATATGGTTTGCATTCTTCGATTTTAACCACCGAAGGTTTTTTCCACGTACAAAGGCACATGAATAAGAATTTACATATAAGGTGGGACCTTTCGAATAGCATGAACATGTAAAACGGATGCTATATGGACAAAAATCATAGATATAGAAAAGCATTCATATGTACAATGATATTTTATCTGGAAAGCCTAATAAATTGGCACCAGCATGTAAAATGAGTTTTTACACGGAAAAGACTGTAGGGTAGGTTTGCATCAATGCGATTTTATCTGTATAGATTAGTGAATGAGTTGAGGGGCGAACCATATGAACAGCATTAATAAAAAAGATTATTTTGGTCAGCACAGTATCCATACGTTGTACGTGGGGATTTTTTACACTCATTTCCCCACCCAGAAACCATTTCAACTCCCCGAGGAGCAACCAGAGCAACAGCCGAATCACTCTGGCATACTGACAAGATCTTCCACTAGCCAATGTTGGTTACTCATTTTTACACCAGAGTGAAATGATAAAATGTTTGTAATTATGGACATTTTTTTATATATAAGAAAGGGATTCCAACCTCCAACTAGATGGCTTTCAATTCGAGTGCTTAAAGACTAGACCACGACGTCACACACAGGCATAAATTCGTGGACAAGCTATTTTGAACAACAATCATACTACGTACCTGGACAAGTTCTGCCACTGCGAGATCAACTATCACCTGGAGATCAGTCCTATCGGCTTGAACTTTGCCCTTCTCCGTGAATTTTTTTATGCCGTGGAGACGTAACTGAACGAGATATATTATAGTCGCATGAATTTTTGCAACGCTTTTATTTCGATATTGCATTTATTTGCTTTGCTTCTATTTTGTATCTGGGTTTCCTTTCCGTTTCAATAACGTTAGAATTTAGATCTAAATCTAGCTTTACGGTAGTGCTAAACTAGTCATATATAGGGATCGGGGGAAACATTTAAAAGAAAACAGGGGTAGGAGAGAGCTCGATATTTACATTTTCACCATCCTCTGTAATATCATAAATGCTTTCCTATTTTACAACCTACCATTTACTAGTCAAATAAATTGTTCTAAAAACATGCAAAGTGAATCTGTATTCGAAATAGGGACTAGTATTTTGGGAGATATTTGCTTTCAAAGCTGGGTGCGGTTTTTTTCTTTTCATTTCTTTTTTATTCTTCTTTCTTTTCTTTCTCTTTCGGGGGTGGCGTTTTCATTAGTATACCAAGTAAGTAGGGTCCTTTCGGATGTTTCCATCCTTATTGGCGTACTGGCGAAGTCGACGGGGAATCACACTCCTATAGTGCTGGGTAAGGATCCATTGTTCCTGTCAATATAAAATCAAAACAAACTGTCGGCGAGCTGGAAGAAGCGCATGAGTAAGCAGTCAACAATGCAATGTGATGAAGTGATGTCGTAGATTATTTTTTTTTAGTGGGGAAAAAGATGGAGGGGGGGGGGTGTTGAGAAAGATGTTGATTATGGCTACGTTTCTAGCCGATTTTAGACATCGTTCAATCGAAAACAACAGTGAAGAAGATAGGGTAAACAGAATATGGACCTTGGGACAAACTGGCAGAGCCAGTTATTAAAACATGGCCACCCTACAGGTAAAAGATGAAAACTGACAAGGAAAGAACAATTCACCATTTTCAGACTCCGCTCACAACATATGTCTTGGTAGTCCATCGATCCGATGATAACTATCCTCATTTGTTAAGCTCTTGATTTCTTGAGCGGACACGGGGATGGGTCCTTAAGCCAATATTTGATCGACAGACGCGGGCGTAGTGGGGGCAAGGAAACTGCCCGCGGTGGCCAGGATTGATGCTTGATTCCTTTCTTCTTGCCCCTGCTGCAGCCATATCAGCTCGCCTTTTCTCCTCGTAGTTATCGCACGTCTGAATGGTGAAGGCACACCAGCCTCGTCTGTCCGAAGCATATGACGCCAGCTGTTTGGAAGGGACAGCAGCGAGCTTGCTGTTGCGTGGTCTGCATTGATTTCGCTTTCCCGAAATCAGTTCGCCATACATGAACTGCTTTGGCAGCCTGTGGTCATCCATCCGGATCACATGACCAACCCATCGAAGCTGTGATTTCAAATTCATATCCTCGATTCTGATGCTCTTCCCAGGATCTCGAAGTTTGTGATCTGGTCTTGCCAGTGGATTTCATGATTGGCCGCAGACTTCTCATGTGGACATTTTCTAGCTACCTTAAATGACTTTTGTACAGAGTCCATGTCTTACATACATAGAGGAGGCTGGTGAGGACAATGTGTACACCTTGAGCTTTGTGGATAACTTGATGTTGTGCTGGTTACCGCAGACGGTCAAGAGCTTGACACACAGGGAAAATCCTGTACGGGAGCTAGGGATCTCCTGGCTGCAGTGGATGGCCACGACGTCTGTAGTGCCTTTGTCGTGCCCGAAGCGCTCCATGACGCTTACTGTCGCCGCCTTCGTGACCATTGGGATAAACCTCAATTCCTCACTCCGCCGACTACAGTCTTCACATGCTTGGGTAGGCATTCCCTAACTCGTCGCGGATTGGAGGCCTGGCGTTAACCTCACCTTTGTTTAGCTCGCCAATCGAAGCGATTAACCAGGATGTGGCCGTTGTCATGTCGTATGCTGGGAGCCATAGGTCAGAGCTGGGTGGGGCCCAAATCGGGTGAACTACCCGAGGGTGCGACATCTT
>JBBPCV010779496.1:0-10607 GCA_037974505.1 Plocamopherus tilesii
GTTGCCAAATCTAAGTTCATTGGGTCTTATCAAAGAGCATTTTATGAAATGAGGGAACATAATCAATAACACACAGTATGCTTGCACCATTCAGTTGACAGTAAAATTTGCCTCATTAGAGGTTGTCCTCCCATTCAACAGTTTTTCCTGAAACCTGACCAACCTTCTCAGAGATCACTGTATTTACCATACAATTCAGTAAAGATACTGAAAAGATACTGAAGATTTTATATAGAAACTTAAATGTACAACAGTAACATGTAAAAATACTAATAGCCTCGAACATGTAAAAATACTAATAGCCTCGTTACTTTTCAGTACATTCACAAGAATACTCAGTAAACTGACTTTGTAAATATTATAAAGAAGAACAATTCTAATCAATAGTGTAAAAACCATACAATATGTAATTCCTATACTTTAAAGGTAAAACCTGACTTCTGATTCCACAATATAACATCATCATTGTGCGGCATGCATGTGCATTCTTAAGCAAAAGATCTGAGAGCTAAGAATGAGCAAAATAGAACCCGAGCAGCCTTTAGTTATGAAGATTTAAATAATTTTACATGAAGAGGATCATTTTGTGGAAGCAGCATTACACTTAGATCTTTTCTCTGGATGATGTCTTTCCCTTTTTATTTAGGCTTATCCAGGGATATTCCATAGTTATATCTTTCAAAATTCATTTTGATGAGAGTGTGAGTTTTACAGGCTAAATGCTCTATACAACATTCATTGTTCTGTCACTCCTCCTCTGGATTATCTTGAATTGAAGATAATTTTCGAGGGGCTGGCTTGGGTCGTGTTTTCACCCTGTTTTCTGGTTTTGGCCCATTGTCTCCTGATGTAGATGGTGTCTCTGTAGTATTCTCTGGAAATAATTTGAGTAAGTATGAAGATAATGCTGATTCAAGGCCAACAGTTACTTATATTCATGACATATATAGATAGATGAGAAAAAAAAAAAAAAAAAGCACAAAAAACCCCAAAACAAAACAAAGATATATTGTGCAGTTTAGATTTGACTGCAGAAAATATGCGGGTGGATGCATTGTTTATATATGAAAGTGTAAATGTAATATGGTAACATATTTCTAATCACTTTCTTGACAACAATCAAATGAAAAGGAATATAATATATAAAGTGTAAAATTAAGTTATATATGTGAGATATGGTGAAGAAAGCCAGTATTGAGAGGGATATTGTTTCATTTATTGTGAATACCTTTTTTATGCAAATTCCTTCTCTTGAATGCCTTTGCCAATTCACTGTCTTCATCCAAGCTGGAATCTCCAAAGACAGATAAATCATCTTCACTGCGTGACTTTTTCATTTTACTCTGGGGAAAAAAAAATGTTTGAAAATTGCTCCACAGCTATAAACGTGGATGTGAATATGGTGTTAGTAGATACATAATATTTGTGCTATCTTTGAGACAATTTGATTGATTGCATGAGGTGATTCACAATTTGCTGCATAATATCCTTGTGTATGATTACTATTGTTATCTCAATAGTCTTCATTATCATATGTTTTTCTGGTTTCTTTAATTTAAATACACTTAAGACTGAATAATGATAATGGCTCAATGTAATTTAAAGTTCAAATGAGAAATATCAAGACAGAATTGATCCTTGAAAAAATTTGATTTTACAATTTTTGATAGCCTGGTTTTATGTGGCTTTTCTTCTTTCTTGCTTTGTCAATATCCCATTTTGCCTTTCACTGTATAAGGTTCAAGTTCTCAAAATGATCTTTCTCCAATCTACCATAACCTTACACTTTCTGTTTCTCACATGAATGATAAAAATCTCTTCTCTTAGCATGTGGCTTTTATTACATCAAATGGTCTTTCAGTACAGTAGTAACTGGAATATGACTGTCAACAATATGCCCACTTTCGAGACAAGCACATATTTTAAAAATAAACAACACTCTAAATGTCTGGTTGGAGAATCAAATTTTGACTGAATGCCTGCTATCAACAACAAAGAAGACTTATTTCTCCTACAAACTCAAATTATTTTACCCACATGTTCCAGTCAAAAAAACAATGACGACCCTTGTGTCAAAGGTCAATACCATGCTTTTGTCATCACACTACAATTATTTGAAAGAATGCCAGTGGTGTCATAGTTATGAATGGAACATGGATAGCTCTATGGTTAGAGCACTCAACCACCAAGGCAAAGGTCAAGGGTTTGTTCCTGGCCGTGCAGGCTTGATTTGAAATCAAGTTTTTTGTATTCAGGTCTTTTCTGCCTCCTTGTCCTGTGGTAGGCAGAATAAATGAGTGTCTAGTTCCATCAGAGACGGACGATAAATTAGGAGGTCCAATGCACCTTTGTGCATGTAAAAGAACTCTTGGTGGTTAAAATTGAAAAGAGCAGGCCATATCAGCTGCTATCCTGGCAAAATTCAATTTCTACTTTAAAAAATTCTTTCAGACTCATTCACCCATACAACTTCTCGTACCTTAGACTTATTGACTGGTCCATTACCCTGAATGAGTATAAACGACAACAATCAGAGGGGAAGGGAGTATGGCTGAGCATCCATACCCCTCTTAGAAAATTATCCCAGGTGTGGCAAGGCCAATGTTACAAGATCGTCAACATTGACACAAAAGGCCTACCAGGAGTTATGGTGAAGTAATTTCTTAGTAGTTTACAAGCATAGAACCTTTCTGAAGCAATGTTCTTGAGTAGTTTAGGCTAAACATTTATTTCACATAAATGCCTGTTTTTATTACTTCTCAACCACAAAGCATTTAAGCAGTTTCAATAAAACTTACCAACAATCCTTGGAGTTCTGAGAAATGGCTTGAATCTTCCTCTGGAGTTGAATGCTGAGGAAACAGAAGAAAGCTACGATTCAGTGTTGGTTTTATTTACTGAGTACTTAAAATTATGGACACAAAGGCAAGAAAGCTTCGGTTTGATTCTTCCTCTTCCCACACATTTTCATTCACAACTTTTTAACTAATATTTTACTCTTTTTTCATTTTATTGGGATTATTTTACCCTGGCTTCATCTGCTCCCCTTTCAATACGTTAAGTGAGAATTAAACTATGATGTGTATTAATGTTGCTTATGTTTCTTTATTTGTTCTAATATCCTCTGATGTTTTATGAAACACAATTCTAAAGAAAACTCATTTAAAATATTGCTTTTCAATGACAGTAACATGCAAAATTATCATGAGCATGATTTATTAATTCATACATTGCAACAAGGAATATGTCTTTGCTTATACTTTCAAATTAATGTCCTTGGTGAAATTATATCATCTTTTCTTTTCTTTCTTCTTTTTTTTTGTTTTTTTGGTCTTATTCTTTTCTTTTTTTTCTTGTTTGTTGTACTGTGGAGTAGTACTCCTTACAAAGAAAACCAATCATAGAGATTTAATGAAGGTAACATGAAGAATTACAATTTGAAATCAGGCAAACTGTTTATAATGCATGCAAAAGTGAAAAGGCATGCATGCACATATTTTGTACCAGTGCTATTGTTTAGCTTGACAGGAGTCACATTTACACATTCAAATAATGTTATTTTATTATTTATATATTTTATTTTAGATGTTATTTATAACCACTTCTAACAAACCTGCTCAGGGGACTCAGTGCAGGGGAGGGAAAAATAGTCAAATTATAAGGTCACGGCAAAAGCAGCACAATAAAACTTAATTATCCTGGTTTTGGAGGGGAGGGAGAGGGTAATATAACAGTAACGAAAATCAGTACAGAAGCAGTCATGCACTGTTTTCACATATGACAAAAGCACACAGAGTCATATTCCTATGCTCACAATCAACATGCACATGCACACTGAATGTTTATTGAATGATTCATCTCAATCTACCACATAAATGGCTATGCAATTGATTGGCTGATGATTTGTGTTTTGCTGCTGTTCTTGCAAGTAGAGGCATATGTAGGCATGGATAATGGCCGGCACTATGGAGGGTTCAACGTAGGTATGCATATAAATGCATATGTCATGAATAGTTCAACATAGGTATGCGTGGATAATGGCCAATGTCATGGATAGTTCAACATAGGTATGTGTGGATAATGGCCAATGTCATGGATAGTTCAACATAGGTGTGTGTGGATGATGGCCAATGTCATGAATAGTTCAACATAGGTATGCGTGGACAATGGCCAATGTCATGGATAGTTCAACATAGGTATGCATGGATAATGGCCAATGTCATGGATAGTTCAACATAGGTATGCGTGGATAATGGCCAATGTCATGAATAGTTCAACATAGGTATGCGTGGATAATGGCCAATGTCATGGATAGTTCAACATAAGTATGTGTGGATATGGCCAATGTCATGGAGGGTTCAACATAGGTATACATGGATAATGGTAGATGTCATGGAGGGTTCAACATAGGTATGTGTGGATAATGGCTAATGTCATGGATAGTTCAAGCTAGGTATGTGTGGATAATGGCCAATGTCATGGATGGTTCAACATAGGTATGCGTGGATAATGGCCAATGTCATGAATAGTTCAACATAGATATGTGTGGATAATGGCCGATGTCATGGATGGTTCAACATAGGTATGTGTGGATAATGGTCGATGTCATGAATGGATTAACATAGGTATGTGTGGATAATGGCCGATATCATGGAGGGTTCAACATAGGTATGCATGGATAATGTCCAATGTCATGGATGGTTCAATATAGGTATGTGTGGATAATGGCCGATGTCATGGAGGGCTCAACATAGGTATGTGTGGATAATGACCAATATCATGGATGGTTCAACATAGGTATGTGTGGATAATGGCCAATATCATGGAGGATTCAACATAGGTATGCATGGATAATGGCCGATATCATGGAGGGTTCAACATAGGTATGTGTGAATAATGGCCAATATCATGGATGGTTCAACATAGGTATGTGTGGATAATGGCCGACATCATGGAGGGTTCAACATAGGTATGCATGGATAATGGCCGACATCATGGAGGGTTCAGCATAGGTATGCATGGATAATGGTCGATGTCATATATGGTTCAACATAGGTATGTGTGGATAATGGCTGATGTCATGGATGATTCAACATAGGTATGTGTGGACAATGGCTAATGTCAAGGATAGTTCAACGTAGGTATGCATGGATAATGGCCAATGTCATGGATGGTTCAACATAGGTATGCATGGATAGTGGCCAATGTCATGGATGGTTCAACATAGGTATGTGTGGATAATGGCCGATGTTATGGAGGGTTAAACATAAGTTAACATGGATAATGGCCAATGTCATGGATGGTTCAACATAGGTATGTGTGGATAATGGCCAATGTCATGGATGGTTCAACATAGGTATGTGTAGATAATGGCCTATGTCATGGATGGTTCAACATAAGTATACATGGATAATGGCCAATGTCATGGATGGTTCAACATAGGTATGCATCGATAATGACCAATGTCATTGATGGTTCAACATAGGTATGCATGGATAATGGCCAATGTCATGGAGGGTTCAACATAGGTATGTGTGGATAATGACCAATGTCATTGAGGGTTCAACATCCTCTTCATAGTGCAAAACTCTCTCTCTCTCTCTCTCTCTCTCTCTGTGTCTCTTTGTCAAGTTAATGCTTAATGAACATAGCTTAGCTGAAGAAAGTGAAAACTAACTAGTTGTAACAACTACAAAGAATTAATTTTATTTCTTCTTTTCTGTCCAAAATGATCTTCCTCCCCTGTCCTTGCATTTTGTGTTTCTATCTGTGAAGGATAAATTTCTTTTCTTTGATGTCTCTCTTTACATCTTCCTCACACTTTCAGTGAAGTCTGTCTCTTGGTCTCTTCTACTTATTCTTCCCTCAGCTTATCCTGTTAGGTATAGCCACTGCAGATCCTTTGTCTCTAACAAGTCCTGTTCCTCAAATTCTCCTCTCTTGTACCCTCTGCCATCACATCCTTCTTAATTCCATCCATATTTTCTATTGTCTAAGGTCCAGTTTTGACTGTCATAGAGTAGAGAAGGGGAGAAAACTGTGTGGTACAATGGCATTTTGGGTTTTGTTGGCAATTTTTTTCGTTCTTTTTTTTTTAACCTGTGAAAGCTCTCCCTTTTGTCTTATCTCTTTTTCTTCTATTGTAGCATCTTTATTTGGTCCATAAGCTTTAAACAATTTAATAATTTAATATCTCTTCCTATAAGTCTAATATGTGTCACTTAGAGCCTCGGCATTATAATTTTCAATTTTCTCTAAACTTTCATGCCTTTTATCAATAGTAACCTTACTCATGCTCTAGCTCTCTGCCCTAACTTTCTCTTTAACATTCTGAGATGTTTGAGCCTAAGTTTCCTACTCCCTGACCTTCCTTCTTTGTTTTTGTGATAGCTAGAAGAATATCTACTTAAAATTTTGCCGTTTTCAGCTAATTCTTTTTTTTTTTTTTTCCATTTATTCAAATTTAACATCTAGCAATCACAGCTCATGTTCACTTCCACGGTTGATTTTTTTAGTTCAGACCACTGAAGGGAGACTACTCGTGGCATGGAAGTGGAAGTGACATATGCTACCGTAGAGACTGTCTCAAACAGTATGGAGAAATCAAAGAACAGTGACAGTGAGTGAGGGTCAATCTAAGATAAAAGGTGACTGATATAGTGATAAATGTTTTTTTAAAATTCATATGTGTATTGAGAACATTATTTCTTTTAGCTCTCATAACAATACAGCAGTGCTTTTACAGAAGTTGATACTGAATCTTTAATACAAAATCCACTATGGTCTTAAAGCCTATGGAGCCCTCTTTCTTTGATTCAAAAGCTCCAAACTCTTAGTCCAATGTTAACCCACAAGCATCTAGGCCAACGAACAGTAATCGAACAGTGGTCGACCACTACCGAACAGACCCCAGTTTGTTAATGACGTCTTATTGGTTATTTGCAGCTGCCCTCTATATCTAGAAGCCATTCCCTTATCCACAGCCTGGGGACAGGCCTGGTGGGGGTTAGTTTTCTGCTGTAATTTTTTTCTAAAGATTAACATTTATCCTAACTATCTGAACATTTAAATTAATATAATTTAAAAAATGAAGTGAAATAGGATACTGATGCAAGACTTCTGGCTTGATCAGACTTAACAGAATGTTATTCCAAGTTAAAAAAAAATATTCAGAATTCTGATAAAAATGCTTCCAGAGAGGCATGATCAATACAATGAAACAACACAAAACACAGTGGAATCCTCTATAGATAAATTCCCAGGGGTCAACACACTGGTTTATTTAAACTATTTGACAAATGATTTGATCTTGGGAAAAGATCTTTAGTTATGTCTCAGTGCATGGTTTCATCCACCAGTAGGCAATGAACTGGAAGTACACATTATTGAATACCTGCAAGCACTAGCTAGACTCAGCCATGCCCATATCGTTAAAACAAAGGTGATGTGTAAATTATGTAGATCTATGCATTACCATTATGTAACCATTTTACTGAAATCTAGTGAACATTTATGTGTCTTATCTATACACAAGTCTGGGATAGTTTATTTCCTCCAAATTCTCTAACACATGCGGAAGAGGGTGAAAAACAGTTTCAGGGAATTGCTTATTTTGATCAAAAGTTTATTTCATGTGAATTTATCTTATAGTGAATTCCAGTGTAAGGCAAAACAACAAATATATATCACGAACCTCTTTTGTGTCAGGCTTGAATGTAATACAAAAGGAGAAAGAAATAGAATTACTATCTTATTCTTTTGAATACTAACACAAATTCATCTACTTAATCTACATTTACACAATAATTTCTCTTCAACGAATAGAAATCTGTGTAAGTTAAAAGATAATGATTGCCATGATTGTACTTAAAGCATGACGCTTTAAGCTGATGAGGTTTTGTGTTCATGATGGTGTAAGAACAATAATTGATAAATCACAACAATGAACAGTTGACCATCTGTAGGGTGTGCTCAAGGCAATTCCAAGAGAATTTAAACATTTCTGTAAGACCTCAAGATTCAGTAAGAAAAATTAATTGCTGCTAAAACAAAAATAAGAACTGTATACAAAGAAAGGCAGGTAAATGATGAAGTTATGAATTGGAAATCCTTTTTTTCCATCCAGTGTAAAAAAAACCAAAAAAACACCGGCAAAAAGCAATCACAATCATAATTCTCATAACTGATTTCTTCAAATATAGAGTTTGGAGTTCCTTATATATTTGCCATACAACAGTAGTAATTATAAGTTTGTTCGATATATGTACAGTTTAAAAATGGAAGTTTTCACTGTCTCAAGATAATAACTTTTAGATTTTTTTGTGACATTCATTCATGCCTAGATAAGTTTGATAGAAGGTGACAGGCATGGTGAAAAGTGCTTTCGTTTTTCTTCAGATAAAAGTTTTGATTACATAGTAGTGAGGAAAGAATACTTCAGTTACAACTCAGCAATTTTGTTAAAAAAACCAAAAAACAATTGGTAATAGAACAGACTGTACGCAGTTGCACTTCAATGTTCAGTGAAGAAGGAAAATCAAGTTAAACATTTTTCACTGTATAAAGAGATAAATTGTAAAAAAAAATGATCACCCCTTGTAAAGATAATTTCCTGTCACTCTAAAGAAATGAAAAAAATTGAATATTCCAATTTGCATTAACTCATTTGCATTATACACGCATTGAGATGATGATTGAGTTGAACTAATTATGAAGGAATATACAGACATACAGCATAAACTGAAATGAAGTTTTGGACTAAGCAAATTAAAAATATTCTACTATTATATGTTGGGCATGTGTCCCATTGTTTGTTTATTTGAAAAAAATATCATCAATGGGGATGGATGGGACACATGATGAGAAAACCAACAGGCCACACTGAACATCTTGCCAATAAGAAAAAACTAATGAGGGTAAAGAGTAAAACTGAAGGCAACAAGGAGGAGATCAATTAAGTTGGAGGCCAAGTATCAGGTAACACAAAAATAAACATGAACAAATTGCAGTAGATACCCCTCAAAGAACAAAGAGCTTGAAATAAGGTTATCATTCCTTTCAAAGCAATGAAAGACCAAGTAGTACTACCACTTCAAGAATTCCAAATGAAAAATAACCATACCTGATATGGTGCTCATACATTTACATTATCATCTTCTAGTGAAGATAGTCATATGTATTCATAGTTCCATTGTACTTTTAGATAATGGAATAAACTACCAATCAATGTAAAGTACAATGGGGATGCTGAGGATTTTTATAAGAAACTTAAATATATATCATTATTATCATTGACATCTAAATACTAGTCCAGTAGTCTTTCCTTCGGCGCATTGACAAGAATAATTAGTTGACTGAGTCTGTCAGCTTTTCTAAAGAAGAAGAAGAAGGTCAAGCAAGTTTGATTTGGAACCATTTGGAAAGGATGGCTTAGGAAAAGTTAGGTGGAGGCACTTCATCGATGATTCATTCTCCTTGATGGGAATGTATTTCCCACTTGGGTTTCATTCAAGCCAACATGGCATCTCTACCTTAACGAAGCTAAGTTTTCAATTTTCTCTTTATTTGGATCTAGATATCTTTTATTTACTTTTCCCATCTGAGTTTATTAATTATATTAGATTAATTGTAACAATTATTGTTTTTATTGTCATTTTACTTTCTATTGTTGTCTGAAGAAGGGACCCAGAAATTCACTGTTTCGTTTTGTCTTTATAGTGGACTCTTTTTATCTAATTTATCTTGTTGTTTATTATTCACTTTGAGCTCTCCACTGTGTCATTCTGTTATATAAGGTCTCAAGTCAAGTTAACCAAGTCACATCCATCACTGATAAAAAGTTGATTCCTTAAAAATGTACTTGATGTTAGAATTATGACATCTAATATTCATGCCAATTTTCTGTGGAAAACTTTTATAATGTTGAATATATATTTGATTTTGATTTTTTTCAAATTTACAATCAATGTGCCATTCTATTTAAAGTTTGTCTGATTAAAAAAAAAGATTTTTCAAAGACTTAAATACAAATAACTAAAATCTGGTTAACTGTCAGGAGCATTTCAAGTAAATCTCCTAAAATAAATAAGGCACATCTTCTTCTTCTTCTTCATAAAAGCTGAAAAACTCAATTAACTGGGTATTCTTGTTTCTGTACTGTATTATACATTGATTTGTAGTTCATTCCACAATTCAATAGCACTAAGAAGGCATGAACACAAATGACTGGTAATAGAACAGTTGCAATTATATGTTCAGGAAAGAAGGAAAATAAAGCAAAACAGATTTTATAAAGCCGCTCTTCTTTTTTCTAAATTCATACATCTAATTCTACCATAATTCAGGACCTATGGCAACCCTGAATTTTTCCACATACATGTACAAAATTTGTAAAAAAAAAAAAAATGCTCTCAAACACACACTCTCTGTCTCTGTCTGTGTCTCTGTCTGCCTGTATATATATATCTGTCTCGCTGTCTCTCCGTCTCTGTCTCTCTCTGTTTCTCTCCGACACTCTCTCTCTCTCTCCCCCTCCCTCCCTCTCTCTCTCTCTCTCTCTCTCTCTCTCTCTCTCTCTCTCTCTCTCTCTCTCTCTCTCTCTCTCTCTC
>JBBPCV010779607.1:0-10605 GCA_037974505.1 Plocamopherus tilesii
TTTGAAACCACCTCAAGGTTATTCATATTGTGACCAGGTTTTTTGTTTTGTTTATTTTGTTGTTGTTTTGTTTTTGTGTTGTTAGGCTTTTATGGTGACATTGATTTTAATATCCTTTTTTTATTTTATTTTTACTAGAATAAAAGCGATGACATTTTGGCGCAATGTCTTTTCGTCCTCCCACCTACGTGTTCTTTTACACCACATCCGGAAATGCTGATCTAAGCTCTTCAGTAGCAGTACATTTTGTGGAACGATCTAATTTAGTTAGTTTTCTTTTTCTTATCAACTATTCCAATGCCAATTTGCATATTACTTTTACCATTTTTATCACTGGAGAGAGATGTCGTTTTGATTGTTGTTGTTGTTTTCTTTTTTATGTTTATTATTCATTGAATGGCTTTGCTTTGTCCTTGTATACAGAGTGGCTTAACAAAGTGGCTCCTTTGTCCCTTGAAGATAGGAGTTTTTAACTTGACAATGAAAGACTGTCATTTGAGAAAATAAGAGTACGTCTTTCCCGGAAGTACTTTCTTTTATCCCCCGATCCCACTCCTGTTACGTTTTCTGACCCCGTCGCTGGCGTGTCAGTGGATTCAAATCCCGCCTAACAGAAGATTAAGGAGCGGGAAAACCCGGAAAGCAAATCTGGGAAAGAAGAGAAACATAAGAAAAGGAGCAGAGGAAAAGAAATAAAATAGATTCAATGTTTGGAAAGGCGATGGTGTGAAAATCAAGGAAACTTTAAGGTCTAAAAGATAAATATGTATACTAAGCGAAAGAATGTATGAATACAATAGCCTTCAACAACCAAGTTCTCCCAAAAACAACAAAAACAACAACAACAACAACAACAACAACAACAAAACAAAACAACAAAAAACACAAAAAACCAACAAGAAAAAACCAAACCCAACAATAGCAAAAATAAAAACCACACAAAAACATTAAAACAAATTCAAAACAAAACAAAAAGAAAACAACCCCAAAAAACAAAACCCAACAACAACAAAAATGATAACGAAGAAGCAAACACACTGAAGAGATGTATACAATCGCCATAATCAGAGATCTATGTAAATGTCAAAAAAGCATTGTTTCGCAGATATTTTCTTGGTCTTTCTTTATCTGTATTCTTGACATGTTTATATGTTTCCATACATACAAATTGAAGACTATATGATTTTCAGACAAGCTAAATTATAGTAAACAATACCCACAACATGACAACAGCAATACAAAAATATACATTGTAATAATACATTTCTACATACATAAATATATATTGTACATGTATTTGTTTCTAAAACATTTTTCATTTCTAATACTGTTCTCAATCCATAAATTTAACTCCATTCTGTGAAAAAAAAGGTGGCCTATAATATTTTCCTTACACAATCTAATGAGCATGGACAACACAATGTCAAGTATAAAGTTTTAGCTTTACCTGTCGGGAGATTGCAAAAGGTGAACGCACACGGGATCGTAATGAAGGAGGTCTTGGCTTCATTGGAGTTGAAGACCTTGAAGCATAAGAACTACCTAGACCGGAGGATCTTCCTTCACTGATGTCAAAGCTACTCGACTGAAACAAAAATCAAAGAAATATAAAATGTACTCGGCTTAATTCATAACTCAACAATTCTAGTTTTCAGTCAAACAAATAATTAAAATCATAATAAATATTGAAACTGCCTTTATAATATATGGATTTTACATGCTAACTAAAGTATTCACTTGTCATCCCACACTCACTCAAACATACCTAACATTCAGTTGTTGTTTCTTTCTTTAGTTCACTAAAACATATACACGACAAGGAATGTTTTATATTGCATTTCAAAACTAAAAATATAATGGTTTTGCCTTAAAATCATTAGAATAAAAAGAACTACTGACAAAGTCAATAAAAAAAAAAAAAGTAAAATTGTACTAAAACAACTGAAAGACAACAGAACAGTTGCCAATCTTCTATTTTTTGTGAGATGATGCCACTGCTTACAGCACTTCCTCGCTTTGGTTTGACTTTTAACTTGTTCTCAAGACTAGAAACATATGCTGTTGTGAGGTGCAGTAGTGATCGTAGACGATTGCTGATAATATGAGTTTTGTCTCTTGCTGTAGCCATTTCTGGAGAATCTGTACTCAAAAGAAGTTGATCTGCTGTTTCCTTTAGGTCTTGTACCTTGGGATGGTTGCGTTGCAAATCTTGGTGGAGTTCCTGTCAATTCATAAGATGAATGAGATAAGTAGCCTCAGTATCAGCAATAAGTATGAATACATATATCAGCAATAAGTAAGAATACATGCATCAATAAATTAAAAAAATCTTTTTCTTTTTACAAAGGCGTTGAAGATAAGAACAAATGATACGATCTACAGTGTCCACTTCAAACCTCCACCAATCAACTGATCATCAGATCCTTTAAGTTCTACAACTCTACTTTTCCTTTTTTGTCTGAAAATGGAAGTCATATAATAAAATTGTACATCTCTGGATGGATTTTCTCACTTTGGCATCTACATTCTTTAAAAAAAAAAAATTATCTTCACATAATAATCTTCAATGATGAACTATCTTTCATCTTGTTAAGAAAAATGAATAAAAATTTGGTAAAATATTGACATAAAGGAGCCTTACACAAATTTTGATCAAACACATTTGTCAAAAGGAATAAAATATGTGAAACTCACAGATAACTTTGTGTATTTTGCCCACAATGCTGCATCTCCAGCACTGAGGTTAAGTGGTTCACTCTGACGCACTTGAGCTTCTATGTTCTCCAGCCACAATTGGTAATCATCGATAGAGCGATGAAACTCTTGGCACTGTATTAAAGCCAACTATGACACAAAAAAGGGAAAAGGGAAGTGACAATATTTTCATTTCTTATGATGCTTTGTAAAATCAATGACTGAGACAATAAGTATAAACAATGGTTAAAAAATATGAAACAGATAGCTGGATATTATTCTTAATAAGTTCTATGACAGAAGTATCATTTTTGACAAACAATAATGAGTAAGTTGAAACTTATGCTCTTTTCATAAAAAGCATATGAAAACATATATGAAAATATCAAATGATAATTATCTTCATATTTGATTTACAGATATGGTTAAACATACAAAAAAAAAAAAAAGGACATTTTTAACATAATGAATGGCAATTTGGGGGAGGGGGGGGGGAACCTATGGGTGAAATTCCACATTAACATTACCTGTAGATCCCGTTGAATGTCACCTGCTCGGGCAACAACCTGGTCCCAGCGACGATTCATTTCATGGAGCTTGGATGACACAGCCTGTGTGTCTTTTCGCTTGGAGGGCAGATAATTACGACTGAGCAAATTGATTGACAAAACAGTAGCTTTCTTGGATTCTAGATGTTCAAGAAAATCCTATGAAAAGAATCCAAAACAAACTGTTAAAATTTGCATTATATTTTCCATTAATTCACTGGTTTCTACAAAAAAAAATTAAATACTGGTATGATCTTTTATATATAGCACAATATCCACTAAATGCACTCAAAGGGCTTTACAAGGGGTCCCCAGCCAACAGCAACACTGAACACATCAGAACATGTGGTCAGTTAGGCGCAATACATTATTTTTCGGGCGGCGATAACGTTGCTTTATGGCCATGTAATCCACCTGAGTGGGGTGAGGAAAATGTGGTATACATGGAAAACCTTTCCTAACGGTCAGCAGCATAAATCAAACCTGCAACCTATTGATTATGAGCCGAATGTCTTACCACTAGACCACGCTGCCCACCAAAATTAAAATTCAGTAGACTTCTTTAATTGTGTGTCACTGTGTCAAGTACGATTCTTTTTAAAGAAAAGCACCTACAAAATTCTCTAACAACAATTCATGCTGATTGGAAAAGTTCAGGATTTCTGTACCCACCTTGTATTGCCTGACAATTATTTCCAGCTGGTTGATATCAGCTGGCAAATGTTGATGGGACGCCTGGAGAGCCTCGGCCTCGGTGAGCCATTCCAGCATTCCATCCAGATCATTGCTAAACTGCTTGAGGTCATGGCGGTCCTTGGAAATCCTAAAGTCTTCATCTTTAGCCCTGGAGCGAAGACGCTCCCAACGATCCAAAACAGCTGTGAAAGAAAAGTAATCGATAAACTCTCTGTCTTTGGTCAGATCCTATTTCACCTTTTGGTACATGGGGTTCAGGTTCCCAAAACGATCTTTCTGCAGGCTCTTCCATCCCAACATTTTCTGTTACCTTCTGTGAAGGATAAATTCTTTTTCCTTGGAGCCTCTGTATTCATTAGTCTAATTTGGGAATTAAACTATATATATAACTTACATTAAATAATAAAGAGGCCATAAAAATGAAGAGATGAATAAAGCAAACAAGAAAAAAGTCAAACACAATTTTATAGAAGAGAAAAAAAAAATCTAAATGAAGTGGCTGAAATATGAAAAAGCTTAACTAACAACTCGAAGAGAATGCCATCACCAAGAGACTCACTAAATAAAGCTTACATTTAACTTGGTGATCAACACTTGCAATCACAGGAAGGCCAGTCTCTGTTTTTAGCAGCCTATCAAGTCTGCAAACAGTGTCCACTGCAGTCTCACAGTCCACTAACAATCGCATCTGAAAATGATTTTTGTTTTTTGAAAATTAATTTTGATAAGAAAACTGATATTTAATATTTAAACTAAAAATTAAAAACTTTAAATGCTACTTCAAGGTATCAATGAACATGATTTTTAAATTTAAATTCTTTGAATACTTATTGATACACTGATGTCCTTCATGTAAATTCATAAAAATTAAAAGAAAAGTAATACGGGTAAAAAAATTTATTATCTATTTAAAGGTAACAATATCTCTGTTGTGAATTAAACTTCGAAGTGATTGTGACGGTGGCAATAGAGGTATCAGGGTTTATTAGTGGGAATGGAGGGTACACAGTCACTGTAACATGATTGCTTTTAACTAAGACCACCGCTGAAATTAAATTTGATTACTACAGTTTTTAAACATTTAAACCATATAACACATTGATAATATATTCACATAGCAGATTCATCTTTCCATGTATTTCTTTTTTTTTTGTCCATTCAAGTTTGTCTACAAAGTTTTTCATATTATTTCATACGGTAGAATTCATTTTCCTATTTCATCTATATGGTATAAAAAATTCTTATTGCCGATTACAAAAAAAAAAAAAAAGCATAAATTACATAATATTTGAAGGTCTCTTGTTGTTGTATTGCTACATCATTATGGTAATCAACAATTTAAATTCTTTGCTGCCCCTATCCAGATATTTCTGTCATAACTTTCCTTAGTACCACAAAAGCCTTGACTTACAGAGCGCTCCATGTCAGGGTCATGAGAGTTGAGAGCCTTTTCCATTCTGGCCAATTTAATGTTGGCATCGTCCAGTGATTCTGCCAGCTGTTCCATTAAAATGTCAATTTTGGCAGATTTTTCTCTTTGAGCAATATCCAAATGAGGAGATGGCACTGATGATGCTGTAAAGTGCATTAACATAAAATTGTCTACATGAATGGCAATGTATAATATAAAGAAATCTAAAACCACTTCAACTCGACATGGTTTGATTTCGTATCAACTTGTCTGCACAAAGGTCCCTTTACAATGGTCTCACTTTTTCAGAGTACAGTATTCTTATATCTTGGTAGCATTGTGACTTAGGCAACCCCCTAAAAAATTTAATGTGTATATTTTCAAAGGCTGTGTACCAAAAATATGTATGCTTTGTATGTGATTAATATCTCTAAGAAAGAAATGTACAAAATGACTGCTGACTTACGTTGTCCATCTGTTGCATCCCCTGCCATTCTAGATGGAGAGGGAGAGCCTCTTTTCGATGGAGAAAATGAACGTCGTATGGGAGAGCTTGAACGCAGGGGAGATGGAGATGTTGATCGTGGTATAAGTGCACCAGCCCGCCGCACTGGAGACCTGGTTCGTTGAGATGCTGGAAGAGTCACACGACTTGGTGAGGCATCTAATCTCCGTTTACTGGGAGGAGATTCTGGAGGAGAAATTTCAAGGTAAGCCTCAAGTTCAGCCGTCTGTCTAGCCAAACTTGCCGCATCATGAGCATCCTGCATTTCTTTGAGCCTGTCTTCAACCGATGGGAAATATCTGTCCTCTGCCATATCCGGGCTGTCAAAGTTTTCAACCTGAAATAAATATAAAAGAGCAGCATGTACTTTTTCTTCAATTTTAAATTTTGAAAAGAAGTCCTAAAGTTGAATGACTTACTTACTGACTTGATGTTGTGTTGCAGCCTGATTATGGAAATGGTCACTTTAGCTTTCTATGATTGTTGCTTGAAGGATTTTCCATATCTCCCACACTCTAGTAATTAACATAAGTTGATTCAAGTATTCTTGTGTTTCATTTTTATGCTTCGCTCTAGTTGGGAAAGATCACTTTTTATCAACACCAGCAGTGTTATTGGGGGTCTCCCTCTGAATTTACCTTCTGTTGTTATAAATTATGCTTTCACTATTTTGTTGGAAGGAATATCTTCCTCTCTCCTTAGATAGAATGTTTCTATTGAGAGGCGTTTTTCCACAAGAAAAGATTTAATAATGAAATGAAGTCAAAATGAAAAAAAAAATCAAAACAGAAGAAAAAGCTATCTTACCTGAGCGACCAACATTCTGTCAATCTTAATTTTCACTGTATTGACACGCTCAAAAACAGACTTTGAAAATGTTCTGAAGTCATCTAGTTGATGTTGTACTCGCAATGCATCTTGACTGTCACCTTTTTGCATGAGGTAAACCGCTGCCTGATCCAAATATGCCATGCGGTGACGCTTGGTTTGAATCTCATCCTCAATGCGCTAGAAATAAAAGAAAATAGAAATCAACATAAAAAAATTAGCAATCACCTCGTTCCATGCTCTTAAAATGAGAACTCCAAGTGACACAAGAAAAGCAAACAATTATTCTCAAATCTCATATTAGAGCAAACATTTTTGTTATCAAGTCGTTCACTTCAATATTAGAATAAAAAGGATGTTCATGCAGAATGGAATCATTCAAAGCCCCTCCTTTATCTCAATTTTCAAAATCAAGATTGTTAAATTAATAGAGCCAATTCTCACTTGGATCTCTGAGATTTTCGTTTCCAGGTCTAAGCCTTCCAAACTCTCCAAGTTGGTCAACTGCATGTCAATCTCAGTCAGCCAGGTCATCAACGAGGTGTAGGTGGCTTCAAAGTCTTGTCTTATGCTAGCAGAGTGGCGAAGCTTTTTCATGATCTGTAAATATAAAAATGATCATGATACAGTTTTGGTTCATTACAATTCATTGAGTTTATAGAAGTGACACTGTAATCGTGGTAGAGCTGTTTGTTTGTTTCACTGCACATTAACTACATTAATCTCTGGGGAAATATTTAAAAGGATGATGGGAACAACATAGGTTGTGAAAAGATCAATGCCTGCCAAGATCCTCATTTTGCAACAATATCAGCTTGCAATGTGGATTTACAATGAGAATAAACATAAAAATCTGAAAGCTAACAAAGGAACATTGTATGGTAAGCAATTCTATTCTTACTTCAATAGATAGAAGCCTTTTATAAAACAAAATATCATAATGGTTTGCAACAAGTGGTTGAGGAAGAGGCTAGACAATATATTCTACATCAAAGTATATTACCTCAGTAACTCTTAGCTGCAGAGAATCCCATCTATTGTTAAGGTCTGTCATCAGGACTTTGAGAGAACCATCTGTGTCAGTACGGCCTTCTTTAGCTAACTGCCGATAACGCTTGTTGATATGTTCTAGATCCCTTAGGTGATCATGAACATTCCTTTGAAGATTCTATAGAATTTAGCAGTAAAAATGAGTGAAAATTACAAAGATAAGTACATAGGCACAAATGAAAGAAAGGAATAAGAACAGAAAATAAAAAAACAAACAAACTACAAATCAACATGATCGATGACAAAACAGTATCCTTTGATTAATTATGGATGATTTTCAGTCTTTTCTTTCTTTCTTTCTTTGTAGACATCCATTTTAACTTTCAGCGTACATGTTCAAGTTCTCAAAAATAATCTTTCTCCAGCTTTCTCTATCAAAACACTTTCTGTTGTTTTGTTTTTTGTGTTTTTTTGCGTGGTTTGTTTAATTTTTGTTGTTGATTCTTTTTTAAATCTCATTTTTTTCTTTTACAACTTGACCTTTTTTCTTCTTTTATCCATACATACCTCATATTTTCGGATTTCCTCTTTGGCAACAGATATGTTGGAGATGTCTGTCTCTGAGTCTTTCACATCTTTTTCAGCAATTGCCAGCCAATCTGAAAACTTGAGACAATCTTCTCTGAATCCTTCCCACAATTGCCATGTCTCTTCAACTCTGTAAATGTATAAAGATTATGTCATTGAATCTGATTTGGGAAAACAAGGTTTTTTAAGGGTTAAAAAAAAAAGACAGTCAAAAGAGTTTATCTACACTTTTCTTGTTTTCAATTTCCTTTCTTAATTATTGCTTGATTGAGAAGACAGTGGGTTTTTTTTGTTTTTTTAACATGTATGCTTAGCAATTGGTTGCAATCATTTATTGGTTAACAGTATATCATCATGACATTTGCCTGTTGTAAGCTATCTGCTTAAAAATGAGAAGCTAGTACTGTCTCTTGTAGTTTGCGTTGCCTTGAGGATGGACAATAAAACATGATATGACACATATTGACTTAACATCAAAGCTGTCATCATCACCATCATCATCATCATTGTCATCATCGTCGTCGTCGTCGACATCATCATCATCATCATCATCATCATCATCATCATCATCATCATCATCATCATCATCATCAATACAATGCATTATCACTATTATCATTTTTCTTACAATTACTCTTCTTCCCCTCCTCTTCCTCCCTTTTCTTCTTCTTCGTCTTACATCCTCTTCTCAACTTCTCCTCCGCCTTCTTCGTCTTCTTTTTCTTCTTCCTCTTCTTCATATGATTATCTTCATTATTGGTAAATACACTCTATGATATGGCATGTTACCTTGATCTTCTTTGTGGACACAAGGCACAGATATTCCTCCATCTCCTCTCAAGACTTTTCATGGCATGTTGCAAAGCAGAAAACTCTGTTTCAGTTGGACAAGCATCAGAATCATGCAGCAGGACTTCACAAAGGTTTAGAACAGCTGATACACCTGGACTGTGGCGCTCAATGTCTCGCTGTAATTCCTGAAAAATTTGAATAAAAGGCATAGTTTATACTGGAGGAAATTAATGGATTGAAGAAAGAAATCACAAATATCTTTCACATGGTAAGATATGTTAATATTTAAGTAAATATGAGTCAAACCCAAATAGAAAAAAAAAATGTATGTAGAATTGACTTCAGTTCATCACAACTTTACATGAGCTATTGTAATTAACAAAATTGTGATTAACCAGATGTCTAGGGGAAAGCATTACATAAGATAAACAATTTTGTTTCTGAGAGAAAGTTGTGATTAAGTGGAAGTTGTGTTTGACTGGTGTCAACTGTAATAGTAGAAATCATATTGTACTGGTTAAAACTTTCAGATCAAAATTTCTTATATACATACCTGTGTGTCATGTAATTTACAGTGAATCTCTCTCACACCGCTATCTTTGTAAGCAATTGTGGAAGAAAGCTCAGCTTCAACAGTGGACAGCCAAAGCGTCAAATTCTTCATGCTGGTATCAAGCTGCTTCACAGCCAATACAGTTTCTTGTAGTTTGCGGTGCCTTGAGGATGGACAGTAAAACATGATGTGATACGTACTGGCTTAACATCAAGGTAGTTGAACACAAAATTTAATTTAAAAAAATAATTTGTCATTCATCTTACACTGACTCTGTGTGTTACATTTCGAATATGAACATTATCCTTAGATTAAAAAATATCACTGTAATTTTAAATTTTAATCAGAATTTTTTTTATGAAAAAGCCACATAATTATTTGAGTCTACCTGAAATCCATTACTGCTTTTAGATGAGCCCATTTCTCTTCTAAACGTAACAATTTCTGTTCCATGTCCGAAGCTCTTATTTCACTGCTTATCTTCATAAGTGTTTGACCTTGGCTGATAAGGATATTTTTCTCTATTTCCTTCTCTCGCATTTCTTCCTTATAGACCTGAAAAAGGATGAACAGATTTTGTAAGTTTTAAGTGAAAGAAAGAAAAAAACAAAACCAAAATTTAAGAAGGTCACATGTTATTTTCAGTGATTACAAAGAAAAATCTGGGTATGGCATTTGTTGTAATTGTGCCGTTTGACATAGTGTGTTATATGGTATCAGCTATATTTACATGCCATTGACTCCAAATTCATAAATTTCTGTTCAACCTTAAAATATCAGTAAAAGAATATGCTGATCAGAGGCTCTAGACTTATGTTGTTCATTTGTCTTTGTTTTGTTTTTTTGTTTTTTGTTCATTTGTCTTTGTTTTTTATGTTGTTCATTTGTCTTTGTTTGTTTTTTATGTTGTTCATTTGTCTTTGTTTGTTTTTTATGTTGTTCATTTGTCTTTGTTTTTTATGTTGTTCATTTGTCTTTGTTTTTTATGTTGTTCATTTGT
>JBBPCV010779828.1:0-10602 GCA_037974505.1 Plocamopherus tilesii
TATCTTTATATTATCTGAATTTGACGCTCAAGTTAATTGTGTAAGCCGAGACCCGCACCATGGGTGTAATTTGAATCCAATCAATCTAACTGGATAGCTGCTTTTTTTTCTCGGGCCCCCCTCCCCGTTTCTAGGGGCAACGGATCATCCCCGGACAGCAGGGTAGTATGACTACGCATGCGCTAGACTTCCGGTCGCCAGAAGTATGTCGAAAAAAAGTAACATTTGGGGAAATGGCTTAGCCAATATTGAATAAATAAAAGTACAAAATTTATAAACGGTAAATTTGTGCAAAAAAAAAAAAAAGACCTATATCTTCGTAATCAGTGATCCAATACCTTTTTAAAAAACATTAGAAAGGGTCCGAAAACCATCTCCGAGTGATGTAAATAAATAACCGATTGGAACTCTTTTATAAAATGATGAAAAGCTGCTGCTAAAGTGAAAGATTACTGAACCTCAATCAAAGATCTAGATCTAGATTCTAAATACACTAGGTGATCTAGATCTAAATTCGTTCTTAGATCTACATTAAGTCCTTACAGATTCTTGTGCTTTTCATGTATGAATGAGCTTGAGACATCGAAAGTTGGTGTATAAGTCAGATAGGAAGTCGAGTTCCAAGAAAGAGGAGATTATTATACCAGCAATTATTGAGAATCAAGTACAACTAGCTTTTTAACCCCTTTTACACTGCCTTGATGGTCGACGTGCGTTTTCACCTGGTGGCCTAGTTTCGCTGAGTAGGGGCTTGCCGTAGTCCACCAAGCGAGCCGGTATCCATGTCTGATGAGACAGTTGCTACACTGTGTCGGCGACGTCAGCATTGTTTTAATTTTACATGGGTGTTACTGTGTTGTTATTACGGTTTTTAAAGCATTCGGTTTGAATGAAATAACTATCCTTATGAAATGAAACGGACAGAGGATGTAGCTCCAACTGAGGAGTATTCCCTACTTTGATGATAATGCCTTAATGGGAGCAAAGTCTGCACACGCTGGTTTTTATAACTCTTGACGTAAGAGTGGGCATCTGGTTCACTCTCTGCTTAAACTCTCATAATCAAATGGATATAATATAAAAAAATGATCAATTTCCAAGTAAATATAATAAAGCAAAACTAATATCTGTGACTAATGTTCACTATTCAGATATTTCAAAATGAATAGCAAATTAAAGTAGTTTTACACAACAATGTATCATGATATAATTAAATAATAAATGAAATTTTCAAGCAAAAAAAGAATTTTGATAAAAAATTTCAGGTGATGTTATTCCAGCAAAGTTGAATTCAATACCAGGTACAACAAATAACAACACATTATAATAAAATTAAAATTACTATTTTTGGTAAATAAATTTTTGGGTTGATGAAGAATGTAGTTATAACAGAAATTATAATTATCTCTCCATAAAGCAACATATTATATGCTATATAGTGCAACAAAATGTACTAGAAAAGTTTGAATGTTAGGTTTTTAATTATATGTTATAAGGAAAACCTTTTGACATTTAGAAAAGTCGTGATAAGACTTTGAAGTTGATGGGAAAAATTATTCTTTTTTTTTCTTTCTTTTTTTTTCTTTTTTTGTTTTCTTTTTTTTTTTGTTTTTTTGTTTTTTGTTTTTTTTGTTTTGTTTTTTTTTTGTTTTGTTTTTTTTGTGGTCTTTTCATTAATTTTGGGTCTTTTCTTAGGGAGGAAGTAGTATTGTTTATTTTGTTTTGTTTTTGTCTTGTATTCTTCTTTTAAAGTTTACTTAGATCATAATTATATATATAATATATATATATATATATTTAAATATATATAAAATAAAAAAATAAAAAACAAACATATATATATATGTGTGTGTGTGTGTGTGTGTGTGTGTGTGTGTACGATTTATGCTGATTTATGTTAAGTATATAGCAACCCGCAAGGCAGCCCAGATGTCCACCACTCCATTCCAGTTAACCCCAGTTTGTGCATTGATCTTTTTGTAGCCCTTCTCATCGTTTCCACGACCCCCTCTTTCCCATTTTCGCCTCACCCATTCATTCCAACCCATGATGGTCTTTGAGATGTATTATAGATAACTGATACAGTCAGAGATTTATTATTTAGTTTTGAACAGCCGATCTTGAAACGATCGAACTTACACAGGGTATATTCCTATCTGACATTACTGATTGACTTACTGTCGTATTACTCTTTGTTGGTGGATACGTTCCCTAATGCCGGAAGTCTGCCTTCTAAACTAAACAGCTTTAACATCAATTTATTCTTGCAGTTTACAAATCAGATAAAAACCCTTTAAATCCACTACTTTTCCTTACTTAATCCTTTCATGTTTCATGTCTATCCTCCCTTCCCTCCAATCCACCATAACCTCATCACCCCATCCCTTCTACTCCTAATCTCCTTCCTCGTCCACATCCTCATCCTCCTCCTCCTCCCCCTCCCTCTAGTATTATCTACCATCTGATCAGGGCACTTGGTTTATACATTAAAATTCCCAAGGGAGTGAATAATCGAATACGGATGCAACAGGAGTCAGGCATCGATCCATTTACAAGTCATTAATTACATCGGCTGTAGCAAGTCCACTCACCGCCCGGGATTGCATAATATCGGGCGATCTTATTAAAAAGAAAATAAGAAAAAATAAGGAAAAACAAGAAAGAAAAAGACACGCCAACAAGCAACCAAGAAGGAAAAGAAGAAAGAAAAGAAAGAAAAGAAAGAAAAGAAAAGAAAAGAAAAGAAAGAAAGAAAGAAAGAAAGAAAAGAAAGAAATAAGAAAAGAACGATGGGTGGATGGATGGATGGATGGATATAACGACCGATGGATGAATGGATGGATGGATGGAAGTATCGACCTATTGATGGATAGGTGAGTGGATGGGTGGACGGATGGATGGTTGGGTACCCAGGGTGAATGGATCAACGGATGGAAGTAGCCTACACTGCATAGATTTAGATGGGTGGATGGTAAGAAGATGAAGGTGATGATGAAAGCGACTGCGATTCGACGAAGGTAGTGACTTTGCCGAGATCGGCAATGAAGTTGATGGTGGTCATGGAGATGGGCTTGTTACGTTTATTGCGGCACAGTTAAAATCTATCACGATAAACATAAACCGCGTGAGAAGGAATCAAAGGGGAAAAAGAACCCGATGGGCCGACCGAAGACGATAACGGCCACGACGCGGGGAAAGTTAATAATAACGATGGTTATCATTAAACTGTTGACGACCGCGGCAACGATAGCATTCCTACCAGATTGAGATAATTGCCTGGCAAGGGAAAGTGCCACTGAATCCTCCTCTGCCCTGCTGAACATCCCGATGAGAACAGATTATCGTGTGGGCAAAGTCTATCCAACCAGGGTCGGGGCTTTTGTTTTTGTTTTTTGTTTTTTGTTTTTTTTCTTTGTTTTTTTTTTAAAGCCAAATTGCATAATATCTAAAATTAGGCGAAACGTACTTGAAAAGATGGAGTGCGGTTAGCTCAGTGATTAGGGCACTCGACCACCAAGCCAAAGGTCACGAGTTCGCTTCCGGCCCGGCAGGCTTGATTTGAAATCCGGGATATTCGGGTCTTTTCAGCCTCATTTACCCGTAATAGGCAGGATAGACGAGTGCCTAGCCCTATCGGAGACAAACGATAAACTAGGAGGTCCCATGTGCCTTTTCGCACGCAAAACAACTCTCTTGTGGTTAAAATCGAAAAAGAGTAGGCCATATCGGCCGCTGCCCTGGCAAAGTTTAATCCATATCAACAAATCGTTCGTACTCATTCACTCTTACAACCTCTTGTACTTCAGGCTTATTGACCATGGTACCAGTTCTTTACTTTGAATTCAAGTATGACAGACCAGGATCAGAGGTGAGGAGGGTGAGGCTGGGTATTCATACTCGTAGAAAAGTAGCCCAGGTATAGAAATGCCATTGCTAAATTAAATGATCGTCAACATTGACTCAAAAGGTCTAATTTGTACGTGTAAGGTGAAGTGTAAAAGGGATTCTTTCGTCTTGTAATGTTGTAATGAAGATGAAGTGTGAGTGGGCATGCGCAGATCACTATTCAAATCCGAGAAAGCTGGCCCACTTCGAGATTGATCCACCTCAACCCCATATAGTATGACGCGGTAGTTATTGATACAAATGCAGTTCCAAACATGAATAATGGTTCTTATTTAGAAAAGAATATAGACTATCTACTATATACATGCCACAGAATCACAATACCACAAAATATTTATCAAAGCGAGGATAAGGGTGGACAAGAGCAGAACCCTCCAACATTACAACACGAAAGAATTATAATTAAAATCCACTTTACAAGTAGATCTAAGTCTCGTCTATTTTAGTTCTTTTCCCTACGGCAATGAAGTGACTTTAAATTTGGCACCGGCTTTTATAGGACAGCATAAGATTGGCTAGATATTCACACTGAGTTGCAACTGCCTCTTTATAAAATCGAGTCATAGTGGACTCTCTTTATCAACCAGCTGTGATTTAAATATGGCATAATGTATTGTGTCAACCCTTTTAGCTACTGCTGTATGCTACGAGCCATAAAAATATTAATATCTACTGATTTGCTCAAAATAAGGTGTATCCATCGAGATATAATTTTTGGATTTCCCCAAGGTAAAGTGCTTTGCTGCAAATGAGCACTTGTTAGTTTTTCTACTGGATTTTGTGTGCTTAAAGATATTCTTTAGATATTATTTGTGCAAAAACACATATGAATGCAAGTTGATAATATTACAGTTCTAGCTTTGATTTGTGTATTGTGTTTGAGTGATTTGTTTAAACGAAATATAGCCTTGTGAGCGACAATCGTCTTGCATTCTGTTTCAAGAGTCATAGCATGAAAAGACTGGAATCTGTGACCAGTAACTAAAGCACATGGCACAAACAGTTTTGCCCCCAATATGAAAAATCAAGATCTCGAGCCGGTGAACCAATAGTGGGTAATCTAAAATAACAAAGATGTCCCACACAAGGGTATTATAGCGGTGGCGGCTGGGCCTAAAATTAATTACTCCTGTCAAAGATCTACAAACAATAGGATCAGAACCAATTCCACTCAATGCTGATAGAGCATATTGTTATAAACAAGATTCCTCCTCCTTATTCTTCTTCTTCGTCTCTCTCTGTATGTCTACCTCACTGTTTCAGTCTCTCTGGTGCAATTGGTGCATCTCTGTCTGTCTGTCGATTTTTTCTATCTATTTTTTTTCGCTACTGAATTGACTCCTGCTGTATTTGTTGGCTCTGTGGCTCTCTGTCTATGATTCTGTATGACTACGTAGTGCTTCCAGCTGTATGTCTCTCATTTTCTGTTTTTCCTTCCCAATGTGACAGAATAACATTAAACGCACGCGTGAAGTCGACCAATCCTTGCTCTTTCCTTCATGTATTTTTCTCGTCATATTATGTAGTGTCTTCTCTAATCTGTTTTACTTCTGTCGACGAAATAGACAAGTCTGGCGCCTTGTCTAAGTGTTTTGGCTCTACTTCTCATAATCGTTGGTCTGTCGAGATAAATGGGACTCTTGCTTCACCATTTGAAATTTCCCTTCTGGCGACCCTGACCTCGTCAAAGACACTTTTTGTTTGACATCTGCCTGTAAGAGAAGAGCAAGTCTCGGGTCAGTCTGGTTCGTTTTAACCTCAAAATCCAGCGGTTTGTAATCGACAAGAGTGGGAATGTTTCTATTTTCTCACCTAAGCTGTTCCCTGTGGCCACAATCTCTAATTAGTCATAGGACTGCATTAGGACGAGGCTTTATTGTAAGCAAATGGAAGAGAGCGAAGACGAAGATCTCTAGATCTAGACCTCACTTAGAGGAATAACTCTGAACTACACCTCCACCCTCCTCATTTGCTTCTTCGTCTTCTTCTTCTACGTCTTTGCAGCCACCCCTCTGTCGAGGGATTAATCTGTAGTCCATAAAAGGTTCCAATGTAGCCATGGCATTGTTTCAACAATCTTCTTAAATGTGTCAAGGTAGGTCTTTGCCATCGTCTGAGCAGGGAGGCTGCTCCATAGCTATACGGATGGACCGAGGATGCATACAACAAAGGGTGGTAGGTATCTATTCTGGCTGATGAGATCGAGAGTTTTTCTCGGAGTTTGTCTGTGGATAGTCTGTTAATTTTGTGGAATTTTCAAATAGTTCTTGTTGTGGTAAATTTTGTGGCAGAGATTAATTAGTGTATTTTTCCCTACGGATTTCCAAAGTTTTCACAACAATGGTCTTTGTTAAGTCGGAGCATTTTTTGCTAAAGAGTTCGCAATTGCTGGGGACAACTTTACATCAGAAAACCAGAACATTTTTTCTCTCTAAAAATAGACTTACATAGGTTTTCACACAACATAATGAAAACCATAATGAAGCACATCGAAGCGACTCGACCGTAAGCCGTGCGTAGCGGACATTCTCGCTCACGCTGCCTTCGCCTGTAATTTGGCGCCAGCCTTCAAGAGGCTCCTTTCTAACCACCCACTCTGTACTGGAACTCCCACCTGGCTAGAAGTGTATCGCAACAAAAATACGAACACAAGCAACCAAACAAACACAAACATTTAAGAATTCGCCACGTGATTTAATTTTACGAACTCATCCCTCTTTATTCTCATTTATATTCATTATCGCCCAAATTGAAACGCACTCCATGACCCGTTTGGCCAATAACAAGAATATCATATTTTTCTTTCCCTTTAAAACAACTTCAACTCCCACCTTCAATGCGTGGGTCGGGCGGCATGCGGAATCTAGGGTCTACGTGATTTGATTCCTGTTACATAAATACATAAATAACCTTTATCTGGTTTAACTTTTCTCAGACTAGATTTACAAAACAATATATTTTCCTTTACTCCTCCCAAACAGAGCATAATAATAACAATAATATAGACTCTGGCTATATAGACTCTATACGAACGTCTAATCCACCTACGCTGTTGTTATTCTCCGAGGCCCTAGGGGATAACATTATCCATCTACAATGAGCATTGATACTAGATCCTGCCAACCGGGATCAAAGGGGTTTCATGTAAAATATTGAGGGAAATTACGACAACATGAGGATCGTACTACACAATATTACTCTACCTGCAGGTGTACAAGGAGTGGAACGGGTTACCCTCTGGTTCACGTGGCTCACGCCCAGCGTCAGACCACCTGGGAGCAGCTCCTGTACGCCAAGCTATTCGTTTCCAGGGCAGACGTACGTCATATTGTACACACTTCCTGCTTTTGCAGTAAAAGTTGATCTCGGGGCTCGGGGTGGTGCTAATTAATATTGTAAAATATGCCTCCTCCCCCTCCCGCCGCCACGGTCGTCTCTGAAACCTTCGTGGTTTGAGCGTTTCTTTGGCTACCAATTCGTCGTCCAGATTCCTAGTTAGCCAGTCGGCTTAGACGCTGTTTCGTCTTACTACATTATGAAGCGTTGGTACAACATTATCATCACCAGTCCTACACCCCCCCCCCCCCCCAACACACTGAACGCCTTAAAACCAAAAGAAAACCAACCAATCAACCAATCAAACAAGACAAAATAAAATAAAAAGAAGCAAGCAAACACCCATCCCCCAAACAAAAAACAAACAAAAAACAACAACTACCCCCTAAAAACAACAACCCCCAACAACAACCTTCCCGTCCCAAAAACAACAACAACAACAACAACAACAACAAACAAAACAAAAAACCAAAAAAAAAAAACAAAAACAAAACAAACAAACGACAAAATACAAGACATAATAATAATATAAAACAAAATAAAAAAACAACCTCAGCCCCCTAAAACAAACAAACATACAAACAGACAAACAGACAAAAAACAATAACAAAAACAACGACAACGACAAAACGACCAACAAACAAACTAAAACAAAAACAAAAAGACAGAAAACAAACTCAATTTGAAAATCGAATTAAACCAAGCCAAAAGAAAACAAAATGGAAAAAACCCAGCAAACGAAGAATAACCTATATCATACAAGTCAGCAAACGCATAAACAAACAAGCAAATAAACAAAAAACCGAAATATAGACAAATCCCACCTTTTCTTCTCCATTTAAACCAATAAAATAGAATTAATAAAGGGCCTATATGTACATAAGATGCTGTTGACCGGAGCCTTAAATGCCCAGAGATAAATAAAACAAAACTTAATTAATATAATCATCATACAAATATCTTATAGAGCTCTCTGTCCAAAGCAATCTTAAAACTATTCACAGCATTAGAATTTTTTGTTTAAAAGAAAGTTTATTCCATATTTTAACAGTGCGAAAAATGAAAGAATGTTGCCTAATGGCTATCAAGCCTCTTTCAATGAAAGTTGTATACTTATCACTCCGAGTGACTATAATGGGAGAGTACTCAAACATGAAGAGTAGTCTATGCGGTCAATCTTATGAACTATTTTATATAATTGAATTAGGTCTCCTCTTTTTCTTCTGTATTTCAGAGAGGGGAGGTTTAAATAGCGTCAAAGTTCTATATGAGAGGATTCCTTGATAAGAGGCATCAGCTTAGTAGCACGTCTTTGAACATTCTCGATCACCATTGACTGTCTCTTAAACAAAGGGCTCCATGTGCAATTACCACACTCAAGTGAAGGCTTGACAGTTGTCTTATACAGCGTAAGAAACATTATAGTATTCAAACAAACAAACAAACAAAAAAGAAAAAAGAGAAAGAAATAAACAAGAGCAATCATAAACAATTAAAAAGAAACAAGGGCAAACAAAAACAGTGAAAAAGAACAAGAAACGAACCAACTAAAACAGTCTTTACATTTATCTCGGTTTGTGAAGCTGACACTTCATTCTCCCAAATGGTGTGAGTCCCATTATCAAGGTATGTTTAACGAAATCTTTCACCGTGGTTACGCAATAGCTGTCGTTGTTAACATTCTTTTAAAAAATGGGTAGTCGTATTTATTGACCTAAGCCTCTTTGCTTTCGTTTTAAGCTTATTTTCTTTGTTAAAATGCACGGTATGTGTCGCTCGCTCCCTTTGAAACGCAGGAAGTGAGATGAAAGAATAAATTCTTTAAAATAAAACAAATTCTAAACAAAGACATGCAAGAGCGAAATCGAAAAATGTTCGGGGTTTATTTTGTTGCTGTTGTTGTTGCATGCTGCTGTTGTTGTTGTTCGTTTGTTTTTGTTAGTTTTTTTGTTCTTGTTATTTTTTGTGATTGTTGTTTTTGTTGTTTTTTTTTGTTTGTTTTTCTTTTTCTTTTTCTTTTTAGAAAAAGAGCAGGAAAAATAGAATTGGACGAAAATGATGATGATGATGATGATGATGATGATGATGATGATAATATAATAATAGTAATAATATAATGATAACAATAATAATAATGTGATGATAATAATAATAATATAATGATAATAGTAATATAATGATAATAGTAATATAATGATGATAATAATAATAATAATAATAATAATACAATAATAATAATATTAATAATAATAATAATAATAATAATAATAATAATAATAATAATCTGACATGAAAAGAGAAGCGAATGGAATGGAGGATGTTTTATTTGTTTTGGGTTTTTTTAAAGATATAACACGAACGGCAGCTCTTGTCCTTATAAAACCCCTTAACTAGACAGCAAATTAAAAGGACGGCACCCATTTATTACTGTCCTTACGCTCATCTGAACCCGTCTAATCCTAGTTTATTTGGTTCGTCATGACAAAGACCACCTTTCTCGTGGTGACGCACGCGACGAAGAAGGTCAAACTTCTACTTCCTGTTAGGGCTAAAAATAGCACCATTGTATTTTGGGGACAATTACTATAGCGCCAACGCTTTTTTCACAACCACGTTGTTTTGATTTGCGCGCCGGTCACACCCATAACACTGCGTTCAAACCTGAATGGATCAGAGATGAATAAATCACTTGGCCCACGAAGTGCAAAGTGCACCCTTAAACAATAAGTACAGTTATTCTTTGCAGATCTATTACTACAGCTCGTGCTATTCTATTGTTTGGAAATGCTTCAAAAGTCACTAGAAAAAGAAAACCACTTAACCAGGCACGCGCAAAGTACTACGCACGCGCCCAATGAATACACACACACACACATACACACACACACACATACACAAACGCACACACACACACGAATATATACACCTACATAGTCATACAGAAACTCGTGCAAACTCGTTCATATACTCACTCACCTATGAATAGAATAGAAAGAAAAGCGCGCTTGGAAAGGTCAAGCTAGATCAAGGTTGGTATGGATCAGGAAATGGTCGCATTAGGCATTTGCGGCTTATTTCTTTTATAATAGAGAAAGCAGATTCACACTATAAAGGAAACATTTCTGGTAATAATTATATAAATTATAAATAATTATAAGTGAATAAGAGAAAGACACATAAAGAATGTTTGATAGATGGTTCAATAGAACGGTACATATCTATGTGATACGAAGATGTTATACAGATAGATAGAGATAGATAAATATCGATAATGATGCGTAGATGTTGTGTGTGTGTGTGTGTGTGTGTGTGTGTGTGTGAGAGAGAGAGAGAGAGAGAGAGAGAGAGAGAGAGAGAGAG
>JBBPCV010779939.1:0-15606 GCA_037974505.1 Plocamopherus tilesii
CCCCCCCCCCCCCCCCCCCCCCCCCTCCCCCCCTTCTATTTTTTTTGTAACGTTGTCTTAACTTTTGTTATTCTAGACATTTAACATATCTTTTCCTCTTTTTGCCAGGGACGGAGATATCAGGCAAAGTGGCTGAAGTCGGTGGTAGTGTAACCAATGTCAAGAAAGGCGACCGTGTTTTTGTCATGGCCACAGCCAATGAGGGTGGAGCATCACAATATTGTGTTATTAATAGTCAGGTATTTCATTGTGATATGTAACTTATGTCTCAAAATTGTTCTTCTTTCTTGCTCTCTTTCCTTGTGTAGAGTTAATTGCATATAAGCTTCTGTGGGCAGCAGATATCCTACTGAATTTGGTCATGACTCAGTATGTGTACAGAAAAACCCAGATATCTTGACGTCTATAAAGTTGACTTTCGGCTTGATTTGAAATTGCCAACCTTTTTGTCTATACAGTTTTGCTACCTCGACATCCAAAGAAATCATAACATTTAACACACTAGATCTAGACAAATTATCAAAGCCCCATAGAAAATATTTACAAATACAGAGGGAAGAATTAATAAAGAAAAATAGGAAATATAAGAAAGATAAATTTGTGGTTCCACTGAGTCTGTCAGCTTTTATGAAGAAGAAGAAGAATTGAACCCGGGACAGTGACAACGGATCGTCTTGCTGAGGCAAGGAATTGTAACTAAAATTACAATGTCTTGGCCTCCAAGCAGAAAATACTGGCATTTAATTTATTTTTATGACAATGTAGTTTTATGACAACACTCATAAAATCGAATCAGATCTATCTCAGGATTCGTGCAATGGATGGTGTGTGTGTCATGGAGGGTGTGGATAGATGTATGGGTGTGACTGTGTCTGCGTGCATGATTGTGAACGGGGAGGGGGGAAGGTTAAGGCTGCACCATACAGCACGGTGCTTTGTTCAATCTCCCTGATACCTGGTCATCAAGAAGATGAAAGGGTGTGAATTCAACCAATCGCTGTGACACACAGCCAGGCAGATCGACCAATTAGTATCAGTATCAGTATTTTTTTTAAATTGTCATACGTGGGTGGTAGTTTAACTTGAAGGGGGAGAGTAAAGTGTTATGGGGATAGCCCAGCAACTTCACATACTCTATTGGTACTACTGCTACTACTACTACAAGCCTGGATGACATCAGCTGATTTAGATCACCTGAATAGAGAGCAGTAATGCTCTTACTTCTGCAACAAAATCAAGGGAAACAACTCCAATAATGCATAGAATGGAAGCAAAACCTGTACATGTATTATTTTTTTTTTTTTTAAAATTTCTGCCCATCAAGCACAGCTTCAATGATAAGCACCCGTCTGTCTCCTCCCACTCCCAAGCATCGTGCTTATTGGCGCTGTTGACTGTATCGAATGATATGAAATGTTTTGTTACAGACTTTGTTTCCAGTTCCTGACAATTTGAGTCTGGTTGAAGCTGCCTCTACCATCGTGTCCTATGGTACAGCCATGATGGCTCTTAATCACAAAGCAAAGATAAAGAAAGGGTAGGACTTTTAGTGCTTTTTAAATGAAAATAAAACACATATCCCCTAAGCTTTACTCTTACACTTACAAGCTTTATAAAGGCTCATGCTTTTTTCTTCTCTACTCAGACACTGTCTGTAACATGTTGTGCCCATTTTATTCTTTAGGTGGATGCAAAAATATATATTGTATGTGTAAAGAAGCTTTTTATTGTTTTTGTTTTTTTCTCTAAGAACTCAGTTTTTTAGTAGATCACGTAGAGTCTAACGAGGATTTTTTTTTTTTTCTTAGAAAGTAACTTATAAACTTGTCATTACAATTGTTGTTAGCATTGCCTGCTGTATTTCTACTTTCATTTTCACAGAGAGACTGTTCTGGTAACTGCTGCTGCAGGGGCAACTGGCTTAGCTGTCACAGACATTGCAAGGAATATTTTTGATTGTGAGGTGAGAAAATCATTGATGTAAAAATTGTATTATGTTTTTGTGTTGAGAAGTTTACCGTTTTTTGTTTTCTTTTAACTTAAAAATTGTTTGATAGCTGGAATCAATTTGTTATTATGGGTTGTGAAACCTTCTTATGGTGATTCAAAGAATTGGATTTAACACTTAAAATCTAGACAATTTCACCTGGCCCATAATAAATCCACTTAGCTTTACTCGACATGCTTTGCAAAGGTTCATGGGTTGTTTGTTGTTTTTTTCCCACTCAGATACTGTAGCATACTGTGCTCATTTTATGCCTCAGGTTTTATGAGAAGGTATATTGTATGTTAAGAAGTTTTTCCAATCAATAACAGCAATATCGCAGCAGATTACTGAGCCAAACCTGGGACCTCGTTGATCCTCAAGGAGTGCTTTTGTAACTAGACAGTGATGCAATAGGATGATCCAATGCTATTCTATAACAATGATATTTTATGAAACTTTTAATGGTGACACAAAGAATAGGCCTGTCCTAACTTTGAACGCATACAGAAGCCACCTGAGTTATTTTTAGTGAGTGGGTACAGGCAGTGTTTGCGAAGCCATATTTTATTGATATTGATAGCACTGAATAACCTTATCATGATACTTGTTTGACTCATTTCTTCAGGCTTAAATATTTGAAATAAATTAAAATCAAGCTAACAGTGTGATTTGCCCCCAAAAGCAGTGTTATGCAAGCCTTCGTTAGTCCATAGAGGCTGTGTAACTTTCAAACTCTTTGCCATTGTTTAGTCCTTATAGAGGCATGCACAAAATAAAGTGATGCAATGCATCAAGCCTAGGCCTACCAAGCATAGAGTTGGTCTACCAAGCATAGAGTTGAAAACATGTCGGGATGGTAAATTTGTGGGTGTTTGGTATGGTTGTGTGCACAGTGTTTGCGAACTAGCATCAACTGTGTAGTCAATCTTGTTGGGCCTATTGTTTCAAAACAACAACAATCAGTCCTATGTATTGTTCAAGATGTATTGTAAGAGCGGCAATGAGGATTTGTAATATTATAATAAAAATAATGAAGCACCCATGTGCCTGGATCTTCTGTGTTTTTTACAACACAAGCATTTTTGTTTTCAATGAAGTTACTTCAATAAGTGTAGTATTATCTTGGTCCTTGGTTCTTTTCAACAGGTGATAGCAGTGTGTGGAGGAGAAGAAAAGTGCCGATTCATGGAGAGCCGTGGTGCCGCCAGGACCATTGACTACACGAGTCAGAATATCAAAGAGAAGGTCAAAGAGTTCACTGGTGGGAAGGGTGTCAACGTAGCAGTGGATCAAGTTGGTGGAGACACGCTTTTAGAATGCGTCAAAAGGTCAGAATAATAGAACTTAGAATAATACAGTAGAACATGAAAGTAACCCTTTCAGAAATAGTGATTAAAATCTAAATCCCTGTTTTTTCCCCTTATTTGAGTCAATAAAATAAGCATGAAAGTAGCGTATATGAAAAAAGAGGTCAACTCGGAAATAGTATAAATGTCCTCCCCAAATCTAGGACTGCGGAGGGAAAAACTCAAACTGGAGTAGGCTTACGCAATGTATCAATGCCACAGAATCTAGATCTTGTCTTCCATAACTCAGCCGGTCCTTGCCTAACGTATAAGTATATGTAGTCTACAGTATCAGAATCATTGAATTGTACTGAGATGTATTTTAATTTTACGTCATTGCACTTGCATCAAACATGAACACACATAACATAGTGTGTACAAACACACACGCATACATAGGTCAAGTCGGTAAATTTCCCCTCTTTTTTTCCTACCTTTTGACATTAAAGTTAATTTTAGGCTGCATGGGAATAGCGAGAACTCGGAAATAGCGAGTAATTAGGGTTAGATCCGCCAACTTCGTTATTTCCGAGTTCTACTGTACAGTACAATGTTGTAAACATTATAATATTTTCATAAGATGGGTCCCTCAGTTTTACGTGATGCAGAACTGTTGATAACTTAGCTCTGGCATTGTGTATTATCACTGAAATTGTGCACTTAATAATACTGTTTTAATTATTTAGATAAGCTTTTTTTTTTTTATAATCTCCTAAAGGAAAAATGTGATTTGCATACCTTTAGAAAATGTTATGAATAATTCGCTTGAAAGAAATCCTCATACAATTTCTTTTATTATTTTCATTATCATCTTTCAGTCTTGGCTTTGAAGGAAGAGCTCTCACCATTGGCTATGCTTCAGGCCAGATCCCATCCATACCAGCCAATCAGCTTTTATTGCGATCTGCCTCTCTGATTGGTTGCTTTTGGGGAAGCTATTCTCAGAGGGATCTTGCAAGGTTCATGGAGTCAATATCGCAAGTGTTGCAAGGCGTTCAAGAGGGGAAAATAAAACCTTACTGTGGAAAAACATTTCCTCTAGAAGAGGTAGGTGTGAGAATTTGGCAAGATTGTTTTTGGATAAGAATTTTTAAAAACCTGTCAGTGCCCTGTCTATCTTTTCAAATACTTTCTAACCTCTTTTCCAAAACCATAACCAATTTGTTACGCTTGACTGTAAAAGTGGAATTTTTCAGGAAGCACATCAATGTAAGTTTGGCTGGATCAGTCACATGAATGATAATAGAGCTTCCAAGCCCAGCTTTGGGCAGCATGTCTATGGACTATGCAATGCTGCCTACCATCCTAGATTTTCCAGAAAAATAAATATATGATCTCACATGAGCATTAAAAATTCTGACTTTAGTGCCGGATTATAGTGGGGCTGGTTAAATAACAGTTAAAGGAGCTATAGATCCGGGTTTACATACATCTAGCTTATTTGATCTTAATTTTAATCACACTAATTACTAGGGTTTCAAAAGTAGGCCTACACTTCCTACTGGAGTTTCATGATCTCCAATGGCCTTGCTAAAGTCCATTAGTATTTGCTAAGCTCAAGCCTGATTTTTGGTTAAAACTCCTGGTTTTCACTTTTAGAGCCCCCATTTTTGTGTTGGGTGGTTGTGGCGAGTGGTTTTAAGGTTGACAATAAAATTCATTTGTATTTAAATTTGTTCATGATAGCGTAATGATACAGTTTTTGTTTCATTTCTTTTTTTCATTTCAGATTAATGAGGCATTTCAGTACATTTTGGACCGCAAGTCTACTGGAAAAGTGGTGCTGAAAATGAGGGATGAAGATTGACATTAGCGCCTTGGCTTATATATATATATATATATATATGAATGAATTTGTCTTAATCTCATGATATATACCATTTTTGTGCCATTTTTACGGATTTATACTGAAAAATTTAGAATAACATGTATCGAGTTCTCTGTGTGTGAATGTTTATGTTATGAAGTGTAGCAGGGAAAAATCTGTTCATTTCAGTATCAACTCCTGCTGCAATTTTATTTATATTTATTACTTATTCATTGTCATACATTGAGATAAAATATACATCTAGTTGAACTATCTTCAGCCTTCCAATCCAATCAGATCGATACTGTCAGAGCTTTGTGGCTTGAAGATATATGCAACAGTGGGACTGGTTGATCTGATATTGATATAATTTATTATAATTATAATATAAGTTTAATGTGTTAATTAGCTGAAAGAGAAAATCTTTGATTTCCATTTTGAATTTGTCTATATTGTGTCAATTGAAAACTCTCAGGGAATTCCATAGTCTTGCTGTCGCAGAAGAATGAGTGAAGGTGTGCATCTAGAGTATGACAATTGAAAAATCTTTTCTTTATTCTTGTGCTTTTTATGTCATAGTTGGTATTGCCATTTGTTCTAGCTGAGCTTTTCTATATAGCATGTTCAGGTTCTGTCTAGCTCTTCTTTCCTTCAAAGGGGACCATTTGCTCTGCTGCATTAAACTTGTCAGGCTTGCTAAATTCCCTTTTATATTGTTAACAAACTTGTATTACATGTATATGCCCAATTTTCAAGTCTTCTAACCTTTCCTGGTTCGGGTGTTTCCATGATAGGCCTATGTAATACATGAATATGTACTGATACTTATAGTCTGAAAAAGAAGCCTTTAAAACATCTTGTTGCAAAATGAGAATTTTATTTTCAAATGAATAATATTTATATATACAAAGAGTTATCATGCTCGTGATGAAATGTTTTTCATACGTAGATATAATAGATATATATCATAGTATTGTTATTCATTATGCTGCTAAATGCTGGTAGACTTGTTATCAATGACAATGATGATATCAGAAAATAAAGATATGACAATGACATAAAAATCATGGGACAAGTTTTTGGGAGTATTATTCACTGAGAGAATACCAGTTGAATATCATTTCTAGCATTCTGTATGCCTGTCTCCTTTCCAAAAAAAAAAAAAATGAATTACAAAATGGCAATTTCAAGTAAGACGGATGGTTTCAGTGATTTATTAGATTGTTATTTGTTAAAGAAGGATGTATCCATCTCAAGGTCAGATACAAAATTGACAATACGAGAAGCAACACTGTAGTGGCAAGTGATAGGACGACAAAAGTATAAAACATGTATAAAATCGAATCACACAAGAGCAGCACCAGCTAACCACCCGTTTTTGTTTTTGTTTTGTTTTGTTTTGTTTCTTCTTTTCCTTTCTTTTGTCTTTGTTGGTCATCACAAACAAAGGCTTAACAGTCCCAATGCAATCAAACAGTAACACGCACTCACAGAGTATGAACAATTTCCAGATCACATTGTTATTCTGAGCAGATACTATAACGTATCCACAAATGACTGGATGCATGATTCACAAAAGCATCATTCTAAATTGTTGTAATAAGGCAGACCTCTCTTCCTTAAGGATTTTACTTTGATTAAAGTTTTCCTAACACATCGAAGTAGCGATTTGGTTTGTAAAGTCAGTATCAAGGTTAATAAAGTAATAGTAATATGATTGCAGGTAAATGGTATGCAAAATTACAAGAAAAGACAGGATCAGAAACGAGGATTTACGTGATACCTTGAAGGTGGACAAAATACCAACAAAAGCACAAGGGAAAAGATTCACTTCAGATGGTTTGGACATACAAAAAGAAGAAAGAAGGATTATATGTGGGTCAAAGGACGCTCCAGATGGAACAGGAGAGAAAGAGAAAGAGGGGTTGACCTACAGCTGAATGGGTTAGTAGGGTACGAAACGATCTGAAGGAGGTGGGAATAAGAAAGGAAGATACGCCTGATGAATGAGTGGTATTCATTGCGGAGACTGACCTAACGCTGCAAGATAAGCTGGAGGAAGGAGAAGTTAGAATGCAAAATTAACATGGCTCCTCTTTTGTCTGTTATGAGCAAGCCTAGTCCCATGTGCAATACAGCCAATCATGTTTACAGAAAAAAACAATATTTATCATACTTATTGAAAAAATGTCTGCTCAAACATGTGTAGAATGAGGCCACTTCCTCCTAAAGATTGGGCTGCTTGTTATGCATTTAATTTATCCATTTACCTGAACACCTAGTTTACATGGCACACTCCTCCTTACCAAGATCATATAACAAAAGAATCTTTTTCTTTCAAACATCTACAATAGAAATCATTGTTGGCTTGTTTAAATCATTTGTAGATCTTTTCATAAAAAAAAAAGACATTTCATAAGCCTATAAATATATATATCTAAGTATAGTAACTCAAAAAAATAAAAAGAAAAGAGATTCTTTTCAGATTCCTTTTTGGTTTCTAACTGCCAAAACATTATAAAAAAAAAAAAAAAAATGTCTAGTGCGAGTGAGGCCAAGTCTTGCATGCTTTATCCTCCTCACTTTGACAAAGGGCAACAACTGGGCAAGACATTCAATTTTGGTAACCAATGGCGCAAACGAGTGAGAGTGAGGGCACAACATTATACTTATACTGGTCTTTTAAAGCAATCCTGATTAACCGTGGGTTTTCTTATGCTGGTAACTTAACCTTTTCCATCCAGGTGATATCTAATGTCTTAATAATCCTTTGTTTATCGACAAGTTTTAAGCATTGCAGCAAGGTTTTTGTTTCATTATTATTTCATAGTCAAGTCCTGTAATGCACTTTTCTGCTTCACAAAGAATGTCAGGGGAGGGAGAGCACCATCTAATCTTTTGAAAAGCTGGCCATTTGAGCGATCATTATTTGTGTTCATTAACTTAAGTAAGAGCAAAAAAAAAAAAAAAAAAAATTTTTTTTTTCTTTTTTAAATAGACCTTGATAGAGAAAAGGTGTAAACCACATGATAAATCTGCATTCCTATGAGTATAAGTGTCATTTTTATAATTGTTCATCAGGAACTCAAAAGTCCACATATTTTCAGAAACAAGTAAATGTACCGTTATCTCATAGAGATACAATATATACAAAAATGTTCATTTCTGGTTCGTTCGTCCCACAATGGAGAAGACTTCAGTACCCAGTTCAAGAAAAATATAGACGAAGACAAACTTTACAAAACATTTACTCATCATCCACACCAGTTTTAAATGCTTTCGGAGAGCAGTGACACTTTTAAAATTGAAAAAAAAAATCCCATTTCATTTCATTTCACAATAGGATCAATTAAGTTCATTTACAAAAATACAAGTTATCATAATTAAGATGAATAATAAAAAAAAAAAAGAAAAAGAAAAAAGAAGGCAATGGTAAAATTATTCCATTGAGGAAATCACAGAGCAGGATGCATTAAGAAAGAGGTCATTCAGTACTGACAATTTCTCTGTGCAAAAACTTAAGGCATCGGCTCAAATCCCAAACCAATCAAAGGTGTGGAAATGAATCAAACACATGGAGGCAAAACTCAAGTCATTTATTCAGTTATACACACAGTCCCTTATATTACATAGATTCGGCTGTGTGTTGACGCCATCAAAGATTGGTCTCAAAGAAGTTTTCAATCTACTTTTGCTTGGGTGCTCCAAAAGCTTGTCTAAAAATAACTCATTTTTTCACACATGACTGACACTATTCAGTGTAAAACTAGCAACAGGCAGTTTGGGCCATGACTAAAATTACGAGTGGCACATACAATACAATATTCTGCTGACAAATTCAACCAAAGCCTGTGAATCCATAGCAGACGTAACCAAGTGCCATCATTGACAGTTAGTGACAACAGAATGCAGGTGGTGTTCACTTATTCCTAGTCCATTCACTCTTTCAAGATTCAGTCAGTTACAGTGAATATTTGGTATCAAATGCAGTGCTTTGTCAAAAGCTAAACATTAATCTAATTTTATAGCAATGTCCATTTATGTATTGATTCATTTAATTAAAGCTGATGAGAGCAATAAGAATGATAGGTGTATATATGGAAGTATAAAAACATGCAATTACATGTATTACAATTATCAGTGTTATACTATTATCCTCTGTAATAATTAAATTAAAAAAAAAACTATATGAGCCTTATAATTCAACTTTTTTTTTTTTTTAAAGCAAAAAAAAAGCAAAAAAAAAAGCCAGCAATCCTAGCAGGCGTAATCCTATTTGTCTGTGAGAAAGAGTGGAGGGCAGATCGTAAATATAATTTTCTGAATGTAAAGGAAGCAGGTACACATATTTTATAAAGACATATACTTATCAATTTTATATGTGCGTGTATATATATACATATATACCGTATATGTGTTGGACCGGACGGACCACAGTATTTGACAAAGTTGGCTCGTATTGTAGTAAGCGTTCATGGCAAGAATAATACCTACACCAATATCAACATTCAACAGAATATTTAGATAGTCCACCATATTTGGTAAGTGTCCTTTTGTACCCTTAGAATCCTTGAACTCCATGAGTTGGCTAATCAGAGACTGACACGTGACGAACACCCTCAATGATTTGGTAAGTTCTTCCACTTCTAATTCTAAGTGGTCAGAAAGAAAAGTAACTAATGAAAATTACGACCTTCATTAAGAATGAAGATTACACCATTTACCGTTCCGAATCAGACACATCAAACCAACCCCATAGGACTGAAATATTAAGCTTCATGACAGAAAGTTTACTCATAGTTTTGTTTAATCTTGAATGAATTATAAATTATAGTAGACGCTGGACAGGGTTGGACAAATCATATTGGGTCAAGAGAAAGTCGACATATGAGAAGCTAAACAATTATGATGTATTTGTATATTACGTCTCAGAACTCATAAAATCCTTCAATGAGACTGGCTTTGACATAAGTGGAGGGAAAGGGAAAGCATGTTGACATAAAAGTAGGAAGGTAGGTTTATGTAAGTGGAATTTAAATGAATATGGAGCTTGAAAATTTTGTCGACTGAAAAGGAGTTTCGGGCTTACAGGATATCAACATACAAGGTGCCCACTTCTTCAATTTGCACAAAAATCCGGACCGTGCATTTCTTTTTTATCTTTTTGACAATTGGTCCAACCTGGCCTAAATCATCATCCATTAGTCTTAGCTTGTCCAGACTTCTATTCAAAATCATGAATCACTATACGCATCTCTTTATGATATTTTCTTTATGAATAAATTAATATTTTCCAATCAATGTATACTTTCAATCATGCCTTAAAGATACAATATGCCACAATGCTATCATGGACTAGAAAAGGTGTATACTTCTCTAAAAATACGCCGGCTATAACAATAATAAAAGATAAATTCTTTTCATTATAAACTAGTTGGAAAAATATCTGAACCCTTATTTCCTTATTCTGCTTTATGTTACAAGTGAAATGTAGTGGTATTATATAGTGAATTACTTCTTCCCTTCTCATGCAATCTAATAATGAATGTGATATGATTCCTCCGCATGATTAATTCTAATATTCTAGTCACAGATCTTGGCATGAAAAGCAGGCTCATCTCACTTCAAGGGGGACGCAAGTAAAACATGTTTTCTGAGTGACACTGTTCATTACTGTAAATTTGCTTAAAATCATTACATATTATGTACTAATAATGGTGTAGATGATGATGAAAAGCAAATGCAATTTTAAAAACAAAATAACAATCCAAAACAAAATTTATTACAAGAACAAGATACCTACTAATCAACTTGAATTGCTGATCAAAAACCCAGAAAGAAATCAACAAATCTCTACACGTCGACGACGGACTAAGCAGGTAGTGAGTAACATACAATAGTATACAATGAGGCCAATGCACTTGCTCAACAACAATGGGTGTCTTAAGAACAATCTTACGGCTAAAATCAAAGTATGCCTTTAAAAAAAAATGTTAAAATTCTTAACTCCAATAAGTGGCTAAACTGAACCTTTTAAATAAAAATGTATCAAACATTATCATAATAAAGCTTTTCCTACACACCATGATGCAAGTTAACGACGATACAAAGTATACAGCGTTGCTGCTTTCAGTTTAAGTATGAACATAATCACACACAAACCCAGATTTCAACCACAGTGAAATGGGAGCCCACTGTTCATTCAGCTGCAGTGATAAAAACGCAAATGGAAAATAAAATCTCATGGCTACCACTACCAAACCAGGCAAACAACTTTGGAAGACTTGACCGACCAATACACTATAACATAATATAATATAAAATACAAGTCCGGTCCGCTTGGAATCAACATGCATGCCACAATTCATCAACAGGCTATACATCTAGCTGTGATAGAAATGGAACTGTACATACGTGTAAAATGAGAAAGTATTTTTAAAAGCCATAATAATTACAATAATAATCAAGTAGACAAGTTAATATATATTATATCAATACAATTTCATAAATAAAAGGCTGGTTGTTTGTTTTATAGTACAAGTCAGGAGTACAGGGAAAATCAAATTCTTGAAAATGGGAGGTCATTATTCCATTCTAAAATTAATTTTGCTTCCCCTCCATGTATGGTAAGCAGCAATATGATACAATTTAATTCAGTTTGACATAATAATCTACCAGATCAAAATAATAATAATAGAGTAATATAACCAATGTCCTTCACATTATAACAATAACATACATACAGATAAAGCACCAAAGTAAATATGTGTTTGACTGCACATTCAAATAAATCATCAAAAATATATTTAAAAAAAAAAAAAAAAAAAAATCAACACAATAATTTCATGTGGTTAATTTACAGAAAAAGAGAGCTTGGCCCATTTCCTTTTTTATGATTTTTTTTTTTTTTTAATTCAAACATGTTCAGCAGTTTTGATCTGATTTGATTAGAAAAAGCCATTTATGTTAATAATATCCTCTCCCCTTCCACCCACACTTCCCATCCCCTCCACCGCTCTTATATTCACGAAGATCTTCAAAAGAAGGGGTGAAGACGTTAAATGTTCAGCAATAAAAGCAACAACGATCATCTCAAACACCTACTGCGCCCAGTCGTGCTCAAAGATAAAAGGCATATATTATATTATCAAAATCATTTGATTTTAACTAGAAAGAGATAGAAAAATATAAAGCGCATATCAAAAACGGAGCCCTGCCTAATGACATCGATATGTCAGATTCCTACACTCAAAACAGACCTAAAAAGTGGCACTGCTGATAAAAATGAAACTGTAAAACACAAGCGGTAAAATCTGCTGAAAAGATGGGTTTGAGACACGCATACATTGTTGAAACCCTGGATGTTTAACATATCATGAGCTTAAAAGTGAGAAGAATTATACGTACCAAGCCGTAAGAACAATCAAACATTCAACTGCTGAGAGCTATCAATGACCAAGTTCAGCATCAAAAGTTTTGTTGACTTTTTATTGTTGCTTGTTTTTTTTGTTTTGTTTTTTTTTGTTTTGTTTTGTTTTTTTCCAGACTACATAGTTTTAAAACCATAAAATTATGAACCCTAAACTCTGCAGCTTGATGACACAAAAAGTGAAGGCGCTTATTATTACTTAGGCAACCAAAGCTACAAACACACCCACTAAACATTTTTAACAATACACAACATTGACTTACTCTCTCCAACAATGTTTTAAAAAAATCTAGCCTGTGCAATTGAAAGAACACTACTCCTACTTCAGCTTCAGAAAACATCCATTATTGAACGTCTTCCTATACTATCACACACAGCGATCAATGCAAAGCAAAGAACTGACACTATCCATCTATTCCACACACTAGAATCAGCACTAAAATCAAGGACAGCACAAATTGTTAGAATGAGTCTTTGGAATACAGCCATTCATTGGAATCTAGAGCTTTGGTAGGCAAATGGAGACGATGAGAAGAGGAAAAGAAATGGATCAAATTACCATTATTTTTTTTTCCATTTTTGGCACTGTCACATGCCAGAAACAAGAATTTCAACAACAACAGAAAATTTCATATAAAGTCATTCAACAAGGCCTTGCTGATTTGCCTTCTATCTGATTGTTTACAATTTTTGTTGGAGTTTTTTTTCTCTTCATTGGCTTTGTATGTGTGTGTGTGTGCATGAGTTTGTGTGTTTGTGTGTGTGTGTGTGTGTGTGTGTGTGTGTGTGTGTGTGTGAGAGAGTGCATGAGTTTGTGTGTGTGTGTGCATGTTTTTGTGTGTGTGTGCGTGCGTGTGTGTGCCTGTATGTGTGTGTGAGTGAGTGCAATAAAGCAAGTCAGCTTGCCAAGTCAATAAAGCACCAAATTTACCCATATCATATCAGCAGTGCAAATAAAGTGCCATTCAAACTCAATGGAAATACATAAGAAGGACTGGGTGAACTCTTGCACATGAAACAACACAAAACAAAGGTTTCACATTGTTTCCCTATTTTACCCTAAGCCCCTCTCTGATATAACAAAGTACTTTGGCTACAGGAGAAAATCATTAAGGAGAAAATTCAACATGTAAGGGAAAAGAAGAAGAGGCCCAAATGAGATGAACCAAGGCTGACTGAAAGGTTCATGAGGCAAATTTAGACACCTTAAAATTTAAAATCCCAGGAAGTCTTTCTATCACTGTTTTCATTATCATTCTGAGTCATCCCTTAATTTGCAAACATGCCAGGTGATGAAATACGTTAAAAACAATAAGTTGTTGCACTCCTGAATTTCGTACAATTACTTGTATTTTGATGAAGACTTTTTAAGGAGTGCAGTCAAAGCCATTAAAGTATAATAAAAACTGATCCACTTCAGGCAATCTCGACTCTAATCATTTTGAGCATCGTTTTAAAATGTGTAGTTTTTAATCAAGATCTTCAACAATAAATGTTTGTTTGTTGATTGTTGTTTTTTTGTTTGTCTGCTGTTTTCTTTTTCATTTTCAAGTAAAAAAAAAATGTATATTTACTATTTACCAAAGCTTACTGATGGAAGCCTTTTATGATAGTTTCCTAAACTGTGAGTCACACCTTGTGTTGTTTCATGTAGCAGAGTTTTAATCCTTCCAACATATTATCTCTTAAACGAAGGAAGACACTTGTGAAAACTCAGATGCATCTACAAACGTAAACCACAAAGCCCTCCTGCACACTTATTTCATATATATGGGTAGAGAGTATCATTTGTAGGATCAACACAGTATCACAAAAACAAAGCCGCCTTGAATCAAAATGAGAAGCCCTATCTGAGAAAGACAATGAGAAGAAGACCAAATCATAAGGCTATGTGATGGTTCAATGCTGTTGTGCAGAAAGTAAGACACGCAGTGGTTGCTATAGGCCAGAGAGAGGGAAAAAAAAAAAGACTCAACAAAGAAACATAAAGAAACCCAGTCAGAATGAGGCCGGAGGAGCAAACAGTCTGCTGATGATGTTTGAAAGATTATACTGAAACTGACAATGGCATGTTTAAAAGACAAAAGGAATCTCAAAAAAGTAAAACTTAATCTATCCTATTCATACAATAAAACAATTTCAAGTTTAGGGAAATATTATTCATCACATCTGATGATCTGATGCTGTCAGTAACAGAAAGAGAAATGGTGCTAAAACGAATTTCCAGGTCATGAAATGCAAACAATCTTTTTCTTATTTCCATAACATCTTTAAAAAAAAAAGAAAAGAAAAAAAGAAAAGAAAAGAAAAGAAAAAAAAAGAAAAGATTACCATGTTAAGTTTAAATGGGCAGGGCAATTTCGACATATGAGTTTCCACAGATAAGTGGTTCAAATCGTTAACTTTAAAAAAGACCCTTTTTCGTTAATCTGGAGTTATGAGGAGTTGAAGGTTCCAAGTTATCCAGACACATGCTGTACATCTGTTTCTGATTCCTTTTTAGCAACTTGGATTTATAAGAAATAAGAACACAAGAGATGTAAAACAATATTTTTTGTGTTATATAAAAATGGCATCATAAACATGATATAATGAATTATTTATTCACATATAATTAAAACTGAGGTATGTATGATGATAATTAAAATAAGAAAAAATTGTATGATGATGACAATGATAATAATAATAATAATAATAATCATCATCATCATCATCATCATCAAAAGACATTATTGTGGCATACACTGGCAGTGATTCCTGACGCATCCATTCGATCCAAACCACAAATGAGAAGATGATGATATCGATGATGAAGAGAGAAGACTCATTGAAATCAGCATGAAGTGTAAAAATGTTCACAACATTTGACATGGGTGTAGCGATGAAGCATAGAGAGTGGCATGATTGTGTGTGAATATATATATATATACTCCAAACTCTGAACGAAAGGTGAAGAACGGTTCTTCCAACGAACGGTGGCGGTGGTAGTAGTGGAAGTGGTAGTAGTGGAAGTGGTAGTAGTGGAAGTGGTAGTAGT
>JBBPCV010779940.1:0-10602 GCA_037974505.1 Plocamopherus tilesii
GTATCTGCCCGACATCTTTTTCAGATAAGTCAATTGGTTTAGGCTGCACAGATCAGCAGACAGATTTGTCTGCTCACTTGTCCCGACAGCCCGGGTGGTAACACATGGTAAGGTGATATTGGTCTCACTTGTCAAAACTTACCTTCCTTGTTCTTGTGCTGAATGCACATTTTCTCAGTACCTGAAGGTTTTCTTTTTTAACACAATAAGTGACAATATTTTACAAATAAAGTTAAGAGGCAGTACAGAGTGAATTTGCAGCAAATTCACACTTGCTATCTTGTTGGGTTTGTTTGGTTTTTTTCCCATAGAAATATGTAAGCTTTCAGGTGGACCCAAAGTCATGGCACTGTCCTGTGTGGAAATTCATGGGCAGTAGATACTGACAAATTTGACAAAATAATTAGGAAGCCTGCATGCCAGTACACCTAAGAAAGACAGAGTTTGACATTATCCTACATTTTACATTAATATGGTTATAAGACAAATCAGTGGTCTAATATCTGAATAAAAGTTCTCATGTAGGGGTGTATTTTATGATTACTTCCCTTTTCCAGAAATTGGATCTTGTAAATTGAGTATTCTTTTAAATAATGTTCTTAAAAGCAGCAACTACAGCAATACAAAATTCATTCCTGACTGAAAAAACCAACAACAAAAAAACAAACAAAAAAAAAACAAAAAGAAAACAAAACCAAAACAAACAAACAAACAAAACATACAGCAAGTCAAATTCATTAGCATCATTAAAAAACTTACGATTACACAGTTTTTCCCAATATGTACAAAAGAGCCAATTTGGGCTGCACTGACAACGGAATTTTCTTCTATCAAAACATGGTCACCAATATGTAATGGGAAGAATGCAACACTGAAAAAAACAGACAAGGATATTTGTACAGATATATTAACCCCTCCATTAAAGTTGTAATTGGAGGGACAAAAATTATATATGACTGCCCTCAACTTTTACTAGATGTAATTGACAAGTACAAAAAATTTTTAGTTTTAGTTTTTAACAAAACAATAGCAAAAAAAAAAAAAGATTTACTCAACTGAAAAATGCCATTCTTGAAATTGAACAATGAAGGGCTTGTAGAAATACACCAAATAATTGTTTAGTCAGACACCTAAAGTATGACTAAAAATGTTTATCTCTTCATACAAAACACTCCTCTTAATACCCAATCTGGATAAAAAAAATGTTACCAAAATGCCTCTAAGCTATCATGACAAAGTAAACAAATACCCCATAGATGTAAGCTCTGTATATCTCATCTGCAGAGCCAGATTAAACATACTCCTTTAATTGTTCATGTAATACTTCTACCACTGTATGCCCTATAAGACTAATAACCAGCCAGCTTGACATTGCAATTTTGAGACAACCTATTTAAGTATCAATGTGGTGAGCAAAGGCTTTTGCCATTGTATCTAATGGAGGAAGTTACAATGTCAACCATTATCCCATTTTTTGCAGGCCTCTGATGAAAGAGAAATCGTTTAAAAGTGGTGAGGTAGATCAACTCTTCTTTGAAAAATAGTTTTCTGTCGTTCACATTAGTTGTTGAAGCAAAGTAAATTCTACTTTGAGTATAATCATTAACTTGCATATTGAGGGTTTGTCCTGTGTCCTTTCAGTCACGATATATATGACTTATTGACTTAGAACCTTCTGCTGACAGGATCATCTAACTGACCTCACAGCTTCGGCAGTTTTCCTTATCCATGCTGTAAACATTATCATAGTTTGTCTATTCTGTGTACGGTCTCTTAGTCTTTCTAAATCTTTCTTTGATGTTAGATGAATTGTGTTGTTGTTAAGACTCTTCAAGTCAAGTATGTACTGTAACTGGGAGTGTTGTTGTAGGTCTTCTTTTTTGTATTTTGATGTTGTCCATGAAATAGAATGTCATTTCTTTGTGTGCAGGTATTTCAGGGTTATACCTCAAAGTGTGTCCAAAATGGCTCCATCTAACTTGCCAAATTTGAATGGAAAGGGATATTTCTTTACATTTTAATACAGTGAGTTGTTTGTTATTTTTGTCGGGTAGAATATGCCTAAAACTCTTTGTACCATAGCTGTTTCCTGAGGAGCCCAGGTGCCGCAATTGTAGAGCAGAATTGATTTGACCATAGAATTGTATAGTTTTATTCTTGTTTTCTGTTATGTTTTGTCAGCTCTTTTCCAAGTTTGTAAGTTTGGTTAGTGATAAATTTGTCAAGTGTTTGCCATGTTCAATGTCTCATTTGTTTCCAAGTAATGAGCCTACTTTCTTGGATAATTTCCAGTCTTCTGTATCTTCCTTTAATGTTAATTCAGTTTTGATAACATTGACTTTCAGGTTATGTTTCTGTAAGATGTTTTCTATTTCACTTACATTGATGTGATGGTCCCATTTAAAGTCAAGATCGTCAGATACATTATTTCATTTGGCATGCTTGTTTCCAAATTGTTGTGTTCATTTAAGTTCAAATTCAAGTTTCATTCAATGTTACAACTAGATTATGAAAAGTACAGGACTAAGGCTGTCTCTTTGGGGAGCCAAGATGTTGCTAACAAATGGTCTATTTGTTTAATTTCCATTTATTTTCACATTAATTGTTGTTTCATTGAGCAAATAGCAAATGATTCATTGTTCATCTTATGCCAACAGGTCTTTCAATATGTTTAATAGTTTGATGTATGTATCAAATATATAAAAGTAAAAAAAATGTGGTAAAACAGTTGGTTTGTGTACTGCTTGAGAATGGTTTCAAAAGCATTTCAACTCTAATTTGCCTACGGTATATATTGTTATTTTCCTTATTTTATGATCACTCAAAATTAAGACAGAAATATATCCTTTTTCCATCTTTTTAAATTAGTAAAAACAAAACAAAAAATAATTTGTACTAATTTCTAGACCAAACTAGCACTTATTTTAAATTCTTATAATAGCTTCAATTCCTTATTTTTATGCAATTCTTACGCTTTTGAAAATTTTTTGAAAGCTGGTCTGATGACAGCACCCTGGCTGATAACACAATGACGTCCGATGCGAACATTTGCAAGATCTCCTCTTATTACACATCCAGTCATGACTATAGCCTTTAAGAGAGAAGAAGAATAGAAATAGAAATTAATTTAAACAGCAATTTATGACAGCTTGACACAAGATAGGCCTCCTGTCACAATTTTTAATCCCTCATAAAAAGGCTCTCACCAATGATGCTCAAGTGGTTAAATAAACAATAAATGCAGCAGTAAAATATTGGAACTAAATGTCAATGTTACACACACACATGCATATAAAATATAATATATATATTGAACTTTATTTAGCATATACATGTATATTTTTTTTTTAATGTGAATGACTTATCTTAATCTTACCTTAAATCCCTACCACATGAATACATTAATATAATATTGTCAGTGCCACATGAAAAATACTTTTAAGTCTGAATTTTCTTAAAACAGCTTTTTCTGATAATGTGAATCTCCTGACCTCACTGTACCATGTGATAGTCACACCATTTAATGTTGACCACTAAAATGTCACACAAAATACTTTGAGAATGTATGTTTAGATAACCATAAAGTTACTTCTTTGTCTTTCCTATAAAAAATTATGAAATGTTATTTTACTTAAGTGTTATTTATGCTGCACCAAAAGATGTACGGCTTTATCTTATTCAGTTTTATAATTATTGTTAAGTATGACAAATTATTGGACAAATTACCTTTCCATTTATAACAATATTCTGGCTACCACATAAAACTGACTGACGACTCACTTTGTTGCCAGAAGCCTAAGGAACAGAAAAAAGTGTGAACATTAAAAATTTCTTATTATTTCAGTCTTTGCTTTAATCAAAATTTAATTGAATTATTTTTTCCAAACATCCAGATTAAAATATATTAATTTCTTGGATCTGGTGAAAGAAAACATAAAAAGAAGAATGTATCTTTAAGATGTCAGTAATAACACTTGAAAATATAAACAGTGCAGCACATGTTCGTTGAACAAGCGTTCATCGAATTCACAGATTCCTTGAACAAGCTGCATTGTCCCAAATATTTTCCTTCGTTTTCTTTACATTTTTTTTTCACACATTAGTCGAACCTATTCATAGATTTGTCGATTTTTCTGCCTGCTGCTCCAGCAGTGCAGGCAATTTTTCTCCACCTTAATAGTCTGAAAAGTCCACCAACCCCTGACTGACTAAAAATAGCCCTCATCATGCTGACATAATATCTACAGGCTGAGTGAAAAACCCACTAGGCAGCGGTAATAATACTTCTACTTCTACTAGTAGCATTCGAACGCAGTGTTACACACCACAGGTCTATCAAAGACTATCCATGCTTTGAAATCATCATCACAATGGTGTTTGGTAACAGAAAATAAAGCCTCCACAATGCTGACGTGCGATAGGACTATGACAGTACTAGTACTAGTACATTATATGTGTTTAGGCCTAGTTGTAGCCCATTATTATTAGATAGATCTACTGTCCCATGCTTACATTTTGAATCTTCAATACTGGTAGCTCAACAGGAAAACAGCAGATAAAATGAAAATTGACTGCTTAGAGAGAGCAAGAAACAAACCCAAAACACACTCACTGAAGTAGATAGAGGGACTAACAACTGAACATTACAATATTAGATTACCCCACTATACTATAAGTATAAGGATTTCCCTAATCACCAAGTGCTTTCACGTATTCCTTCATTCAGGGATTTCTCGTTGCCCCAACAAGTTCGACGAATATGTGTTGCACTGTATGTATATTTCTGGTGATCCATAAAATACGTCCCAAACTTTTGGAGCAATACAGCTTTAAAAGAACTAAAGGAATTCCAACCATATTTTGCATAAATATAGGCCAACATAAGTTAAACCGATTCCTGTAAATAAGTTGTGGATTCTTTAACAATACATGTCAAAAATTCAAATATCGAGCTGCGAGCTTAATGAAATAAAAGGCTGCAGCTATTCGAACACGAGTCAGAATAGCCACTGGGAGCTATTCACAAGATCTATGCTTAAATATTGTCTTCATATGAAATATAAATACATGATAAATAATAATAATACATATGTATTACATTCATTTTCCCTTACACATTCAGATAAAAATGAAAAAAACTTCCAATCAATGTAAAATTCCAAAAATTTAAACAGGAACTCAAATGAAGAAACTTTTAAATGTAGACCACTAACATCTTAATACTAGTAAGTTACTTTTTGGCGCATTCACAAGAATACTCTGTTTATTGAGTATGTCTATTATGAAGACTACAACTAATGATAGTCATTTGTGTTCATAATTAATACAATATATAATATACATATTTCTTAATACAGTAAATGTGGGTGTGACAGGACTGGTACCCTAACTCAGTAACTTTATGTGTTTTTAATACTGTGATTGTTCTCAGCGAGGTATTATTCTCAGCCGGTTTTTGTCACAGGTAAGGAGGCCTGACCTCTGTCTAGACTAGCTCATGGAACATTCGCATTGCCATTGTCTTTCCACCCGAATCTTTGTTTAGTGAAGACGTATCTTGTACCTGTAGCAGGGTACTTCTGATTCTAGACAGCTCTACAATCAAGCAGGTGAACGATTGACTGCCATTTTCACAGTTACGTCTCCTGATGACTTTATTTCATCAGCAACACTTTCAGGTCAGGTGCATTATTTTTAGAAACGCAAGCACGATTCAACAGCGATTCCCTTTCTACTTTTTTTTCTATGTGTCTCGTCTCTTAGCAGCAGTTGTGGGATTGATTTTAAGGCAGTGGTGGGCTTTGTAGGAATGAATGTGTTTACTTAACAGAAATGATGGGTTTAGATATAGCCCCAATAACCATAATTTCCTAGATGTAAATGATAGTAATAAATAAACATGAATTGAGTCATCCCACGGTGAGTCATTGCAAACAATAACTTCTCCTACATCTCCTCACTATTCATGGTAAGGCCCTTGAACATGTAAGCCTATTATAAAATTATAGGCTATTGAACTTTAACTATATGCTGGAATGGTATCGAATGCCTAAACCCCCACATCTAATATGCGATCACAATGATATTTTCACTAAGGCTGAGAATAAGCTGAGCTTTTCTATTCTCAACCACACTGAGAATGACAGCCTTCAGCCTGAAAAAAGTTAAATAAATTTTAAGGCCGCCTGTAAACACAGCGTATTACACAACGATGAACACAGGATGGGAAACATTGTAAGTTTCGATGCGGGGAAGAACCAGGAGTAGTAGGTGTAGCGTAACACGCTGCTGTGTGTTTAGCACGGGATGATAAACATCGCATTATGCTGCGGGAAAGAAACTGGTGTTGTAGGTGCAGCATAATATGCAGCCACTGGCTTGTCCAGTTGATAAACAGTGTGTTACTACTTTTATGCAACAGGGAACAAAAGATGGTAGCTGCAGCGTAGATTGATTTAAGATAGAGGGTATAATATCAAACTCGCAAGACTAAGATCTATTATTGTCAAGTGTGAGTGGTTGTGAGTGTGTGATGCGTGTGCATGGAGTGCTGGATTTTAGAGGGCTATTGTATTGGCCTTGACTAGGTCTATACTATCTTTCCCATCCCATTTAATCACCTCTTTTGCATCCGATTCGTCGTTGGAAGTCCTGAATAAAAAAGAATTTAATGTTAACATTATGTATGGTGGTGTGTAGATCTATGTCGTATGTATGTATGTATGTATGTATATATAATGTATGTTATGTATGCATATATATATGTGTGAATGTTTATGGATCATGCATGTTTTTCATGATGATTTTACAAATGCCTGACTTTTTCTTAGAATAGGCCTACAGTGTTTTTCAACTGCATGAATAAATTGCTTATTTACAAGATGAAAATTCTTTACTTGCAGCAACGCCATATATTAGAGAGAGTGAGAGAGGGAGAAACCAGATATTTGCTCAGATGAAGCAAGACCACACGAAGTGGTAAATACCGTGCGCTATGCTACGAGGAATACATGGTAGTAAGTAGCTGTAGCGTGTTACTGTTACGCAGTGGCCAACCACTTCGTAATTTTAATTTTAATATTATATAGAATCTTGATCTAGAGTCTAGAGCTCATTTCATTTCTCAAACGAAGTGGCTATGCCCCGGCCGCTGGGTATGGCCATACATAAAAACACTATTTCCCCGGCCACTCTCTCTTCCTAACCTACTATCTGTCTACATTATATCTCTCTTTTTTATCTTTTTCTCTGCCAATTATCCACTCATCCCCATTCTCTCTATCTTTCTTCCCCCCCCCCTCTTTCTCTATCTGCATCTATCTCTTTCTCTCTTGTTCTCACTGCAATGCAATTTAATTCGCATTTTATCGCTTAGTTTAGCCGGTAGTCCATCCATCCTATAGTGTCTATGAGTACGTCGCGCACATAATAAAGTAAGAAAAGTCACAAAGATCAGCGGAAGGGGAAATTGATATACATGTGTAGTCTTTCGCATGCCTCTGTCACCGACGGCCGGCAAAATAGCCTTTCCGCTACTTGGGTCACCGGTGGCCGGGGAAATAGTATCGAGCGAGTGGTAAAAAAAAATGTTCTGTAACCCATTCAGAAGCTCAAGACAAGTGTATGGGTGAGAGAAAATAGATCTAGATCAAGATCTAGAATATCTAGAACTAGATCTATAATTAATGTTAAAAATCTAGAATCTAGATGAAAATGAAAGAGACTCTAGATCTAGACTGAGTGAGATTGAGATGTTATGTTATAATCACAATCAGAAAGTGTGACTCAAAATCAAAAACACGTCTCGGATTTTAATCAATTTTTTCACTTTTCCATCAAACATTATGAACAGAGCCCACAAACCGTTTCAATATATTGAGAATTGTTATAAAATTCATCTTGAAGTTCCATCTTCCACGTCTTGATCTCGTCTCCCCGAAGATGAGTAAGATGAATCAAGAAGTAGAAACCAAAAGTGTTTACACTAGACCGGAAAAGAACTCTTCTTGTGGGAGCAGATGCGCGAAGTTCTCTTTGTTGCTTACATTCGCCACAGGGCTGATTGGCGACACCAAGCGTCAATATATTCGATACCACGTTATTTGGGAATCGTTATTTAGGGCGTTTATTTGGTGACCGTTGAGAGCGTTGAGCGCTGAGCGCTGAGCTACTGCCGGTCCGTGATAAAATATTATACACAATATTTGGGCTTGAATGGGCTACAATATATAAATATGTATCCTTGTTGTTGTTATTATTATTATCATTATTATTATTATTATTGTTATTATTATTATTATTATTACATGTATTATTATTATTATTATTATTATTATTATTATTATTATTATTATTATCATTCTCATTCTCATTCTCATTCTTCTTCTTCTTATTATTACTATTATTATTATTATTATTATTATTATTATTATTAAAATAATAATTATTATTATTATTGTTGTTGTTGTTGTTTTTCTTATTCAAGTACGAGATCTGATACAGACATCGGTGATCATGACACACCATTTACTTCTGTCCTCAGACAATCTCAAAAAGCTCATATTATTTTTATTACTCTTAGTTTTATTAGACATCCAGTGATTTAAGCTTTGCAAATACGGTACTCTTTGTCAACCTCGACTCCTTTTCCCTTCAATTTTTCCACTAAGTGCTAAACGTTCAAGATCTTGGTGCCTATTTATATGGCCTCTAAACTTAAGCTGTCTTTTCCTGATTGACTTAATTAAAGATCTCTCTACTCCTGTTTATTCTAATAAGTGTACTGCTTTATTACTCTTCTTACCCTGCCATGAGATTCTTAATATTCTCCTTACAAACCACATTTCTGTTGCTTCTAATCGTTTTCTAATACTTGTTGATATATTCCTATATATGAGTAACCCAGATAGTATATTAATATTATGCTCAGTAGAGAAAAAAAAATCTGCTTCCAAGACACCATAGTCCCTGCGTCGTATCGTAAATATTATTCATGAGACTAAAGTTGGGCTGAGGAGAATGAATTAAATAAATTCTCTCCCCTCGAAATAGTGTGCCTTATCTTAATAATGCAACGGATTATGCGTGCAGTTCATTCTTACTGTCGGCCTACTCGAAACGTTATTTGATCTTCTGCAGGCAGGCGTTGCCGTTGCCCATGGAAGAAGATCGATTTCGTTTTCTCTAATTTTTACTTTTACCAAGATTGAAAATAAACATTGCCTTGCATTTTAAGAAAATAAGAGAGTGGATAAAGATCAGTAAGGTGCGCCGTGAAAATGTCTGCACGAATGCCAAGAAACCAATACTGCGCATTTATCATAGTAAACAGCAACACCAACGATAAAAACCTTCCTTATTAAATGTATGTACATCGGAATATTATGATAGGAACCTAACGAAAGGATAATTAATATTAGATTGCTAAAACAATCCGGAACCATATTGCCATACGTAAGCAATGGGGTCTGTACGACAATGTTTCCTTCTTTCTTTTTCGAGGAAAACATTTGGTTCTAAGAAAAGTCAGTTTGCCCGAAATACGATTGAAATGAAACACCTAAGATCTATGTCTGCTTCATTCCATGAATCCGCCCTCACGCACTGTTGTAGGTTAGCTGAAAGCTAGCATGAGCTGACTATTGACAGCTTCCCGTCAGCCACGCAATCAGATATAAATATAGAACTTTACACTTATGTGGTTCTATTTTCAGCTGTACATCCAAGTCCCTGTGATTAAATCCTATTCCAATATTTCTGTTGAAAGAATTCGTAGTCCTGTGATCACAACTCGTGGACTCTTTCTCTCATCAGAGGTAAGTCATAGGCCTACATAAGTATTAAATTGTTAAATTATTAAATGGTTATTAGAGGTGACTGGGTTCGAAAGACTTAATGGTAGGAATTGAATTTTGCCAGGGTGGCGGCCGATATGGCCTACTCAACGATCAACAAGGTAACATTTATAGAAAGACTCCACAATAAAGACAAAACAAAACAGTGAATTTTCGAGTTTTAAACCTTCTTCAGATAACAATAAATTATAGTAAAAATGACAATGAGAACAAAAATTACAATCAATCTTAAGTTATAACTATAAACTAAAATGGAAAAAAATTATCTAGTTGTGCAGGGCGGTGCGTAGACGGTAAATAAAGATTGTGGTAGAGTTCCTCCTATGACGAAATGTAATACATGATGTACTTACAGCCGAGAACGTGAATTTTTCTTTTAGTCTCCTCGCTAACCAAAGGCCGGCATACCTTGTAAAGAATGGGGAATATTCTAGGCGCTGGAAAGAAAGAAGCAATCAAGCATTAATCGTCGGTATAAATTGTACACGATATAAATGGCGGTCACTTTAAATTAAAGCATTAATTCTAATAAGCAGCGCATCCTAATGTCATAGCAGCATCACCCTTCGATTTACTACTACTACAACTACTACTACTACTACTACTACTATTACTACTACTACTACCAGTACTACTACTACTACTACCACTACTACTACAACAACTATTACTACTACTACTACTACTACTACTACAACTACTACTACAACAACAAAAACAACAATAATAATAATAATGATAATAATAA